>JADBJO010000990.1:260000-265000 GCA_016801955.1 Conus betulinus | reverse complement strand
GCCCTAGAGAACTACTTAAATCTTATCTGTTCAACAACTGTTTTAAGCAGTAAGCGACATTTGTTCTGCTGTGTTCGAATCTTCACACTATTTTCAATTGTCTGATGTTTGGGGATAAGAATGCATGCATTTATGTATATGTTGGACGATGGTTATCAACTTTTTAGTTGATAAGCTTGGTTTTTTTTGCTGCTCACGACACACGTGTACGTCTTTGTGCCGGGTTGTGTGTATACATGATGACTTTCAATTTTGTTGATTCATATGTGTAGATAGATATTTGTCCTTTGTTGTGTTCTGTGTGATTGTGAAACGCAATGCGACGGGTATGGCGTGGTACATGTGTATGGCCTTTAACATTTTTAAATGTTAACGTCTTTCGATTTTCTGTATGAATTATTGGAATCTTCCCTCTCAACATCTGCAAATACCAGCATGTTAGGTAAACACCTCCCAAAATATTGACCCGTTGTCGGCGGCAAGTCGTATACCCGGACACATATTGAAATATGATAAATGTGTGTGTGTGTGTGTGTGTGTGTGTGTGTGTGTGTGTGTGTGTGTGTGTGTGTGTGCGCGCGTGTGTGTGCGCGTGCGCGCGCGCGCGCGTAGGTGCGGGAAGGAGAGAGGGACGCAGAGAGAGAGAGAGAGAGAGAGAGAGAGAGAGAGAGAGAGAGAGAGAGAGAGAGAGAGAAGTGATATTAGAGTGAAACTCACATTGTTTGAAAATCTACAGCTTTCACGCTAAAATCGAAGTGTGTTGCATTATGAATTAATTCGTACAGTGGCATTTGCTTTAGGAAGGAGAAAAAGTACGTTCACAAAGAAAATAAAACATAGTTTGTCGGAAACAACAAACCACTATTATCATCGGAAAACTCCCAAAGAGAAGTTTTCAAAACGTTTCAAGTGTTTTCCTTTGTGTCTGCCTCTCACACTATCTGATTCAAGGAGCTGAACGGATGAAAACTGGTTCAAAACCTCCACAGCCAAAGTTCGGACCGTGTGAGTGGGCAGCTGGGTAAAAAACTCAGATGGAATCTCAACCATCTAGTTGGAAGGCACTGGAACAATCACTATTTTCATCCAATTCGGTACTTGCGCAGGAATGAAGGCTATGGCCAGAACCGTCTATCAAAAGCATCGTGGCGTTCATGACCTGATGGCCAAAATGGTGCTGCAAGGTTCGGTCGGTGATGGGAGCTGTTTCAGGTGTACCAAGACAAGGACGGTGTGGGACATCACGATGGTGCATGATGGTATTCGAGCAAGAAAGCGCGACAGTCTATACAGCACATCGTCAAGTTTACGGGCTTAAGTGGTGTGTTTTCATGTCACTTTTTTGTGCTGTACACTATTTTTGACGTCAAACGTTCATGAGAGCTTCGCCACATATTCAACTTCCAGTGAATGAATTAGAACATCAAGTGCTATGATTACATAAGTGCCGTTCAGATACATTTTCACCATCGTCGTATGGTGGGAGAAGTCCCTCAACTGTGGTTCACCCCGTCCTACCACTTTTTTGTTCAAATCTCCCGGGCAAAATTTCCTGAAATGGCTCTATGACCACTCGGAACAGTTCAATGGCTACCAGATATGGTAGTGTGAATCATGTGATCGCGATGTGGGCGACGATTGTTTCAAACAGATTAGCCCGTGTGAACGCGCTCTTCTGGCACGGCCCGTGTGAACGCTCTTCTGGCACGGCCCGTGTGAACGCTCTTCTGGCACAAACTGGTCGAAGCGACTACAGACTGTAGCTCTGTACATTTTATCCCCAAAAAAGCGACTACAGACTTCAGCTTTGTAAACCTTCGCAAGAAACAAAACATATGTCTTCAAAGGGCTAAGGTCAGAAAGGAAATCGTTTCGAAGTATATACCGCTCTCTCTCTCTCTCTCTCTCTCTCTCTCTCTCTCTCTCTCTCTCTCTCTCTCTCTCTCTCTCTCTCTCCTCTTCTCTCTTTCTCTCCAGTTTATCACATGAACAGATGAAACAAAACATATGTCTTCAAAGGGCTAAGGTCAGAAAGGAAATCGTTTCGAAGTATATACCGCGTCTCTCTCTCTCTCTCTCTCTCTCTCTCTCTCTCTCTCTCTCTCTCTCTCTCTCAGTTTATCACATGAACAGATGCATCATCTGATTAGGGTAGACATCCTTTGCGGAATTCGAGAAGCCCCGATCCCCCCCCCCCCCCCCCCCACCTCTCCCGCCGCCCCTTTTCTTCAGTTTGACTGTAACGATGTACTGTAGGCTGGAGGTGCTGTCAAGGCAGAGGTTCCATCGATTCCTCATTGGATGTCAAGGACACTTGATACTCTGCTTTTCAGAGAGCCCAGTCTGCTGTCCGCGAGCTTGTAGGGGAAGGGAAGGTGGTGAGTTTGTTGGGGTGAGGATTTTGGGGAGGAATGGCCGGGATGGGGGGGGGGGGGGGGGGGGGGGGGGGGGGGGGAGGGGGGGGGGGGATCGAGGGGTGGAAAGCTGGGAGGAGAGGGGAGGAAGAAGGAGGGGAACTTGGATTCGGATGCACGCAACCTGTCGGTTTTAGGGTCAGGGTTAGGGAATGTTTAGGAGAGATGGAGAGTGGGAGAGAGAGGGAGAGGAACAGGAGGAGGAGGAGGAAAGAAAGGGGGGGGGGGGGGGGGGGGGGGGAAGAGAGAGAGAGAGAGAGAGAGAGAGAGAGAGGGAGAGGGATGGAGGGGGAAGGAGAAGGAGGACAGCGAGAGAGAGAGAGAGGGACAGAGAGAGAGAGAGGGCGGGATGGAGGGAGGAAGAGAGAGAGAGAGAGAGAGAGAGAGAGAGAGAGAGAGAGTCTCCCTCCGTTTCTCGTTTCTCCTTCCCTCCCTCCCTCCCTTTCTCACTCCTTCCTTTCCCTTCCTCCCCCCCCCCCCCCCCTCTCTCTCTCTCTCTCTCTCTCAATATCTGTTCGATCTGTCTGTGTTGTTGGGTATTTGTATTTCTATTTTCAGAGAAGGTTCGTTGACTTGTCCATAAATTGGATTCCCACTGGCCTGCATCCCTCCATACCTCCCTTTTTACACCCCGCCCCTCCCCCCCCCCCCTCTCTCTCTCTCTCTCTCTCTCTCTCTCAGTGTGTCTGTTCAGTCTGTCTGCTTAGTTAGGTATTTGCATTTCCATTTTCAGAGAAGTTTTGTTGACTTGTCCATTAATTAGAAAAAAAAAAGACTTCCCCAAAACCACACACACACACATTTTGTTTCGTGACTGAACGGAGACTGAATATACAGTTGAAAAAGGTGTGGATCTGTGCTGACTCACTCGATTTTAGTATAACATTTATCGAGCATGAATAATAGACTTTAATCAATTTTCTTTAAACCCCTTTGAAAAGCCGATTGCCGTTGATAAATTAAACCAAGAGCACCTAGTTGGCGGTCGGATTGCATGAGACGTAATACATGATCAGCATTGCTGCTGAAATAGAATGGATTTAGTTTTTGTTTTTGTTCTGGCAAACGTTATCCATCAAGGTAGTTCTTTTCGCGCTACGTTAAAAGTGTCGTGCTTTGGGGATGTCGTTGGGTTCAGAATATCCTTGAATGATCTTGAGTGTGTGTGGCCGTCTTGTCGTTTGTAACTGTACTTCAAAAAAGAAGTTCAGCGCGGGGAAAATACTTGAGAGTTTTATTTAGTGTAGAAAAGAACTTCTCTCGGAGAATTGGACAGCAAAAAATCTTTAGTGACTGTTTCCATTGCTTAATTTAATTATTTCTTAAAAAGAAAAAAAAATTGTTAGTGTCCACTGTGGTATATTTGTTAATGAAGATTGTTAGGCAATGGTTTTAGATATGTTAAGTTTAATAATACGTTGAAAAAAAAAAATCCAGGTATTTGATATGTATACGTGTGTTCGGATATGGATTTCATTTGTTGGAAATGTTCAAGTGACAAACAGATGAATGATATATCCACGTTCGACGTAACACGCGCATGTTTGCTGTTCAAATCGAGAATGCTTAAATTACCACACTTTGTCACTAGGAAACGGAAACTTAAGTGATGTTAAGGATTTGCAGAGGAAACAACTCCTAGGACAGCACACCCATCTTGTACTAGTTATACATCATGTTGTTCAGAGCACGGCCGACCGCGAAGACCAGTACACAGTAAGCACGAGTGAAAGTAATACAAGTGTTTGAGAGTGGGATGGATGTATGATGGAACAAACCTTTTTGGAAAGGGTAGGAGAGTGGGAGGAGGGGGGAGTCACGCCATCAGACAGCGTCCATTCGTCATTACGCCTCGGATAGAGGACATATTTACATGTGGTCATTATTTAGATAGGCCTATGTATGCTCGGTATTGCGAAGTTAAAAGTTTGTCAGTGGCGACCAGCACACGCTGATTACTGAGTGGCTCTGCCTAGCCAGTTTACAAGAAACGACAGAAAGCCTGTCAAAAAAAAAAAAAAAAAAAAAAAAAAAAAAAAGCAGCAGCAGCAGCAAGCTTATGCTGTATAAAAAACAACCATCAAGAAGCTAAGGGAGATGTGGGGGCAAAGTCTGAGAAAATGATGACGCCAGAGGTTTTCCGCGGATACGACAAAGCTGAAATAGTGTGTAGCCTGTACAGGAAAATCCGCGAATTCTTTGTACACTGGAAACGAATTTAATCGGATTACAAGGGAAGTGTTAGAAACGTTCTCAACAATTTTCTTTTCTTTTCTTTTTGCCATTGACACATTTCTCCAGGATACAGGAGCGCATTAGAAAACATCAAGATAATGTAGGTCTCTGTCTCTCTGTTTTTAAACTGCGAACTGTTCAGTTCGTAATCATTTCTCTCTGTTGAAGGACATAGTGTACAATGGATTCCGATAGTGTCTTCTAGTCTCGGTGGATGATGATGTTTGATTGTCTGCTCGTGTGGACAGGTAATAGTAGGACGGTACCTTAACACGGTTTTTCTTCATCTCTTTAAGGTTCTGTTTGTCCAGTGTGTGTGTGTGTGTGTGTGTGTGTGTGTGTGTGTGTGTG
>JADBJO010000990.1:227500-245000 GCA_016801955.1 Conus betulinus | reverse complement strand
AGAGAGAGAGAGAGAGAGATCATCAAAGCGATCATTTTTTCGTCATTGATGATACATGACGTTACTCTTCATCACACACACACCTACACCCACAACCCACCCACAACCCACACCACACCACACACACACACCCGACACACACTCCCAGCACGCACACACCATACTCTGATATCGATCAAGTCCGTGTTCCTACTGGTGTCTTCGATTAGAAGTATGTCGTCATGCCTTTCTATTAACCCCTCTCATCCGCGGCAAAGTTTAATGATGTTTAGTATGTACTGTCTCGTCTTAATCAATGACACTGGATTTCACTATATATAGATATATATATATATAGATATTATATCTCGGCTAGGATATAAGATCTGGATATACATATGATATATATAAAATTTTTCTTTTCTTTTTGTGTGTTTATTTGTTGTTGATTTAGTTTTTTTTTGTTTTGTGTTTTTTTTGTTTTTTTTTTTATTTGTTTGTGTGTTTTTTGATTTTTTTTCTGTTTTTGTCTCCTGTGGGGGGGTGGTCGTTTGGGTTTCTTTTTTTTTGTTGTTGTTTTTGTGTGTGTTTTTTTTCACAGGGGGCTGGGGTTTTTGTTGTTTTTGGTTGGTGTTTTCTTTGTTTTTGTTTTTGGTTTTGTGTGGGTTTTTTGGGTTGTTGGTTGTCCTTTGTGGTGTTTGGTGGTTGGTTTGTGTTTTTTTTTGTGGTTGGGTTCTTGGTTGTTTTTGTTGTGTCTGTGCCGGTTTGTTTTTGGTTTTTTGTGTTTTATTTGTTTTTGGTTTTTGTTGTTTGGTTGTGGTGTGATGACCCGGCAGAGGTGTGTGTTGTGGAGGGTTGTTTTTTGTTGTTTGTTGGTGTGTTTTTTTTGTGTGGGTGTGTGTCATTTTTGGGTGGGTTGCGTGTGGCATTTTGGTTTTCATTTTTTTGTTGTTTGGGGATATGTTGTAGGGGGTGGTTGGGGTGTTTGGTGGGGGTGTGGGTGGTTGTTTTGTTGCTTGGGGTGTTTTTTTTTTTTCTTGTTTGCGTTGTTGGTTACGCTGTTTTTTTTGGGTGTTTTGTTTGGTGTTGTTTGTTCTTGATTGGTTGTGGTTTGTGTGTGTTGTATGTTGGGGTCCTTGTTGTTTTTTGTGTCGTTTCGGGTCGTTGGGTTTTTTTTTCCTTTTGGTGTGTATTTTTGTGTTTGTTTTTTGTTTTTGGTGGGGTCCTGTATTGTTTTTGTGGGTGTTGGTGTGTTTTTTGGTGTTGGGTGTGTTTTGTTTTTTGGAGGGGGTGGGGGGGGGGGGGTGGGGTTCGTTGGTGGTTTGTGTGTGGTGGTTGGGTTGGGGGGTTGGGAGGGGGGTGGGGGGGGGGGGTTGGTTGTGGGGGGGGGGGGGGTGGGTGTGGGGGGGGGGGCTGGGGTGGTGGGTGGGATGTGGGGGGGGGGGGTCGGTTGGTGGGGTGTGTGGGTTGCTGGTGTGGTGTTGGCGTGGGTGTGTTGTTTTTGGGGGTTTGTTTGGTGTTTCGTTGGGGTTGTGTGTGGTGTGTGTGATTTGTTTTGGTCGGGTGGGTAGGGTGGGGGGCCCGGGGCGATGAAGGGTTAAAACTCAATAACCGGACCTTAACAGGGGCCACAGTATACCCGATCAGGTTACACTTTGACCTCGTTTTTCCGTTTTTGTGTTTTGTTTCTCTTTTCCCCTTTTTGCTTTTTTCCTCCTTTTTCTTGGTTGTTTTCCTTTTCCTTAAAAAAGTCACAGCCACAGGAGAGGAGTGAAGGGTGGGTTGGTCGGCAGGAGAAGTTTTGGCGTCCGTGGGGAGATTCGGCTGGTCTATAAGAGCTGGCATTTTTTGCTCTTGCCCAATTCTGAACGATCAAGGTGATGATGCTCGCAGCCTTTAGACGAGAGAGCTCATGGGTTTTGCTAAAGATTCAGTTCTCTGGTGCAAAATCGATCGGATGCTTTTCACACGTTATTTGTAAATGTATTTATTTATCTTTTGAATCACGCTCTCTTCATATCGACTTCTCCTCTCCTCCATTCGACTGTCACACCCAGTCCACCCCTACTCAGTCCCAGCGCCTGTATGCCCAAGGGAGCTGTTGTCAGACCTCCCCGAGGTCGTCTATCCCCACCGGAGACCCAGTATCACTGCTGAGTGAGTTGGATGGAGGCAGTTCCGATGACGCTGCCTTCAAAGTCCCTTTACTGACTCCACCAATAGTTATTTGAGATTAGATTATTTGAGAGAGAGAGAGAGAGAGAGAGAGAGGAGAGAGACACTCCGCCACTGAGCGGAGACCTCCCACACACATTTCCTCGGAGTTCTTTTAAAATCAGTCCGTAGGTTTCATCTGAAATTTCAAAAGCTCACGACACATGTCCTAGCTCAAGGAGCAATAGTGGGACATTTTGGATATCTATAGGACGAAGCGTAAAGTAAATTTGCTACACAGATGGGTTCTTGTTGGGGGAAAAAAAAAGAATTGTTGCTGGCAAACTACACAGAACCGAAATAATAATAACAGCTTTATTTTCAATTAATGGCTCAAGCAAAATCAATGGGACGATTGGAGATCTGTTTGAAACTTCAAAGCCTTCGCAGCGATATGATGTTCAGAATTTCTTGGTTTGTTTGTGTCGTTTTGCGCGCTTTCTTTTCTAAGTCAACATTCACATACGTTCATTTGAAAAAAAAAGTGCACCCCAAACAAAATAAGGCCATGAATTGTCGCTGACAAGCTATACGGTACTGAAATAAATGCTTTTTCTTTCTTTGATTTGAAGTGAGCTTATAACTAAGGGGCTGGAGTTGACATTTGTCGCTACTGTTCTCAGTCTGTGATTGTTGTCTTTGTCCTGATGTGTTATCATCGAGAAGATTTGATTACGCTTTACCTTCACCGGACGAGAGCAAACACAATCAGAGTATGAACTACAGTCTTTTTTCCTTTCTTCGGCAGTCTTTGGAAAAGATCGGCAGAGCTCTAGTTCCTCATGAACGGGAAGTCGTTATCACAGTGCTGTGTAGTAAACATTATACATGAGAGAGAAGGTTGCACGCATACACGATATGTGAATACTTTCAGCGGGTTGGCTCCCAGGAATGGGGAGTCGTTTTCAGAATATTACAATAAACGCTGTGAACGAGAGAGAAGGTGCATACATGATGTCGTGAAGTAATTTCAACGGTGTAAGTCTATAAAAGCAGATGATAAGATGCAGCTTGGTAATACACACTGAGTTTGACTGTTGTGTCGACAGAATGAAAGTAAGTGCCAATTTGACTGAGAACATTTCGGTGATTTTCAAACGTAGTTTGTGTCCATCGTCCTATGTCCGACGCTCAGATGAATCCCTGCAGACCCCATGAATTAACTGGCGGGTGCCTGCTTGGCTCATTGGTGGAGCAGCTAAATTACATTCAGATGTAGCAAGCAGGAATTCCTCGGGCGTATGACACTAAAACTGGCAATTTCGCTGCCCTTCCTACGCCTTTTCGTTCTGGTGCAGGTATTGTAGTAAGGAGAGGCGTGTGGACGAGAGTGGAGGTGGGAGGTGAGTAGCCAACAGCGTCAAGCGTGTTTCACAGGGCCCTTTTAGTAAACTGACGGACAGGCCCGTTTCCACAGTCAGTCGTCGGGGAATCTACTTCCGGTCATGGAGCTGACAGTATGCAGTGTGTCGGTTCCTAAAGTGTAATTGTGTGTGTGTGTGTGTGTGTGTGTGTGTGTGTGTGTGTGTGTGTGTGTGTGTGTGTGTGTGTGATTGTAGTAATGGTATGCAGCCTAAATTCATGACAAGAAGACTGAAGCAGACCGAAGCGTTGACAAAACCAAAGAGAAAGAAAATAAAGAAAGGAAATACATTTTACCAAGAACAGTGCCAGGCTGGTGGATTTCTCCAACACGACGAACAGTCATCGTGCACAGTGAGCTAATATGAGCGGTGATGGTGAAGAAAAAAAAGCAGGAAGGAATTCTTTTCAATGTGCATTTGAAGACTGTAAAAGTGCATTTCTCATTTGATATATGAATAACTGAAATGGCATGAACAAATCGTTGCTCTGTCGGGGTGAACAAGTCATCGATGCAAGAGATCTTCCGTGTCAGTGTGTCCGTCCATTATCATAACTTAATTTCCGTGGAACTGCCTGGAAGGAAATGTTTGCAGCCATAAATCGCATGGCAAGATGTTGAAATTAAGCACGAACAGTTTCCGATGTCACTGGCGTTAAAGTCAATGTTCTGAGGATTGGAAGTAAATTTCCTTGACATGGAGACATAGTGGAGTCTGCGTGCCCCATCCTCTCTCCCTACTCCTTTGGACCCTGTTCTGGTGGTACTAGTGTCAAAGTCAGATAGGACTCCTCCACCAGTGTGCTGGGGTGTTTATGCCCCGACTGCCGTTTTCATCTTTAGTGAGCTTGAACAGTAAAACTAACGAATGCATGTATTTTGCCAATATTGAAAAGAATGTTGATTTTAACTCATCACAGTTATAAATGTTTAGAGTAAACTGAGAGAGAGAGAGAGAGAGAGAGAGAGAGAGAGAGAGAGAGAGAGAGAGAGAGAGAGAGAGAGAGAGAGGTGGGGTGGGATGGGGGGTTCTCTATGAGAGCAGAGCGTAACTTGACCATGGACTTTCAGTTCATTTCCGATTTCCTGATGATCGTCGAGGACGTGTGTCATGACATCGAAGCTGCGGTGAAATTCCAGTTGGGGAGAGAGAGAGAGGAGAGAGAGAGAGAGAGAGAGAGAGAGAGGAGAGAGAGAGAGAGGGGGGGGGAGTTGAAGGTGGGTAGGTGTGGGGTGGAGAGGACACTAAACTGTCAGGACTGCACGCGCTTCTATTCATAACGGATCTCGGCGGCGTCAGTGAGGCCCGAGAGATGCAGACGCCGACAGTGTTGTGTCAGGAAATTTGAGCGGCTCTCCGGGTGACGGAGTGGTGAAGTGGGTGAGAGTCGGTTGTGTGGTCCCTTTCTTGCGTTTTTTCACTGGAGCCCGCAGCACTCACTCTCTGGATAGGACCTCCAGCAAAAATGCCCCCCTCCCTCCTCCCCCCCCCCCCACTTCCTTTCCCCATCCCTTTCCAGTCTCCTCCCTGTCCCTTTCCCCTTCCGCCGCCACCCTTACCCCCCACCCTGAACTTCACAACACTGTGCGGAGGAGGGAACCCGGCCGGGACTGAACCTCCCCCCCCCCCCCCCAACTCCCCTGAACCCTCCCTCCCCCTCCCTCCCCTCCTTCGCCGCCTATCCCACCCACCCTCTTAACCCCCAACGATGGCAGGAAATGGGTTACGGTTTTGTTCTCTTTCAGGGTGGGCGAAAATGTTTCTGGGGATTATTATTCTGTTTCATGTGAGACTCCGGAAAGGAATGAGCCGCGTGGACGGCCAGGCAGCGAGATTGAGGTGTTCCAATCTTCGGTCTTGGAGAACAAAATATTGCGTCAGAAAAGAATTATTGGCAGTGGGTTAGAGATATAACAGATTCGTGGTGTCAAAAGCGGAATTTGTGTGTGTGTGTGTGTGTGTGTGTGTGTGTGTGTGTGTGTGTGTGATTTTGTTCTTTTTAATTTAAAAAAAAATCTTGCTAATGGTTATGGTTCAGACATACAAATTGTTTTAAGAGTACTTGATTATTTTGCAAGTCTTACTTGGCAAACACAGAGAGGAAACAGGTGTGGGTAAACATTTTTCTCCATCATCATGACGATTATTTAGCACACATTGGTGCGTCTGTGTGTGTGTGTGTGCGCGCGCGTGCGTGTCTGTGTGTGTGTGTGTGTGTGTGTGCGCGCGCGTGCGTGCGTGCGCGTGTATGTGTTGAACGTGTGTGTTTTAGAAAGATGCATCTCCGAAAGGAGGGGAGTGGGGGGGGGGGGGGGGGGGGGGTTGGATGACAAAAGCGTCAAGTGTGTATATAAAAATATCCAGGCCCAAATTATTGACAGGACTTTGTTTTTGTGTTTTGTTACGCTTGTCTGCTGACAGTATGTACGACACCAGTGGAATTTCACGGGAGGAAAACCATCACCCCACGCCCCTGTCGGGGCAGTCAGCGAAGACAAAGCAGTATACAGGACAATGGGAAGACAAATGTTGTACAGAAATAAGATCGTTATGCATTTGCATCCCGAAAAGGAAGCAGGGGAGATCAACATGTGCTGACAGATTGAGTGGTCAGCTGTCCTGATGAACAATCCAAGTCTTGTCAGTGACATCAGCGCTGACGTACGACAGCCAAGAATTGCGCCAATAAGCTTTAGTATGATCTCTAAACAGATGCCGTCCCCCGCCGGGGATATGGATCAATAAGGAGTGTGCGTGCGTGTGTGTGTGCGTGTGTGTGTGTGTGTGTGTGTGTGTTTTACGGAAGGAGATGGGGAGAGCAGGTAGACAAATCCTGAGAACTGTAGCTAAGGAAAGAAGAATTGAAAGGGGTTGGACCCTCCTCCCCCCCCCCCCCCCCCCCCCCCCCCCCCAAAGGAATGGCTGTTGAAGTGGAAATATTAAACGTTCCTTGATCGCATATGAGAGTCGTTAAATAGACGTAAACATACACACATACATACATCTCTCTCTCTCTCTCTCTCTCTATATATATATATATATATTTGTTTAAAAAAAACCATAACTTAAAAATCACCATCGAAGCAAACAAAAAGGTAGTGAACTACTTAGACATAACACTTGACCTCAACAACCACATATATAAACCATACAAGAAACCTAATGACACACCCATTTATGTAAACATCAATAGCAACCACCCACCATCTATACTAAAAACCATACCCAATGGCATAAACAAGAGATTATCTAATCTGTCACATAATGAAAGAGTATTCAACAATGCAGCAGCAGAATACCAAGAGGCATTGCAAAAAAGTGGTTACAGCTACAAACTACAATACAACCCAGATAACAACATGAACAAAAACAAAAAAAAAAGGAAAAGGAAAATCACATGGTACAACCCTCCATATGATGGACGAGTAAAAACAAACGTAGGAAAAGAATTTTTCAAAATTTTGACAGCATCCTTCCCAAAAGAACACAAATTGTCCAAAATATTCAACAAGAACACCATCAAACTATCATATTCATGCATGCCTAACCTTAAAAATATAATTGATTCATCCAACAAAATGAAAAGCAACACAGCAAAGAAGGGTGAAAGAAAGGAAATCCTGCAATTGTGCTAAAAAAGAACAGTGTCCCTTAAGCAACAAATGCCTCTATAACAACATTGTATACCAAGCCACTGTGACATCAGAAAATGAAAAAGAAACATACATAGGGATCACTGAAAATCACTTCAAAACCAGATACGCAACCATAAACAGTCATTCAACAAAGAAAATACAAAAACCAAACAGAACTGAGCAAATATATTTGGAGACTTAAAGACAAAAAAATAAACTATAACATATCCTGGAAAATCATAAAAAGGGCATCACCATACAACAACATTTCAAAAAGATGCAACCTATGTTCAACAGAAAATGGTGTAATACTATGCAAACCATACTTAGCAACCCTAAATACTAAAGTAGAAATAGTAAACAACTGCAGGCACAAATGGAAATCGTTGTCAGCAAACGCACCCTGAACTGTAAACAACCCCAAAAAAACGAACAATACGTGCAGCCAATCCGCACGTGCAAACAGTGACATCAGGCCATATAACACCGGCAGTAGGCGACCCAAAACCATCCTGACGAGAGCGCTGGCTCGAAACAGATCTGTTGGTTTTTAAAACTTCCTTTTATCATCATTTATTTTTAACAGATGTTGCTCCCCAAGGGGTTGAGCACCTTAAGATTTTTATTAGGCGTTTTAGCAGTATTTTATATATATATATATATATATATATATATATTATATATATATATATATATTATATGTGTGTGTTGTGTGTGTGTGTGTGTGTGTGTACATACATCACACACACATATATATATATATATATATATATATATATATATATATATATATATATATATATATATGTGTGTGTGTGTGTGTGTGTGTGTGTGTGTGTGTGTATAAACGCCTGCGTATGGACACGTGCGTTTGGTTTCCTGCGTGAGAATCAGCAAACCGCTTGTTACATTTGTATAGAGTCGAATTTCGTTTCGAGACTCGGGTCATTTGTACTGGCACTAATTAAGTTAGTTGGGTTTTTTTTTTTTGTGTGTGTGTGTGTGTGTGTGTGTGTGTTTTAATTGCGTTAGTGTGTCCACCCATCATTTACCACCGATAATTCTGTGGTAATCACACCAGGATGGGGAGAATTTAGCATCCATCCGCCTCCCGAAACAGCCAGCTAAATGCAGAATAGGGAACCGGGAAAAAAAAGTGTCATTAAGAAGCAAATTTAAAAAAAAAAAAAACAAAAAAAACGTGAAGAATAACCAATAACCAGCTTTAAAGAAAGAACCATTGTCTGAAAATCCAGGTTAATACAAGGGGAATCAAAATGAGTCAACAGCCGAAGTGCTTATCTCTGTTGTTTAATTACCTAAACATTGTCACGGCAAAGAATCATCTATTTACTTACCTATCTGTGAACCTGTCAGTCTGTGTGTCTCTCAGCTCGTCTGTCTGTCTATCTATCTGTCTGTCTGTTTGTAAGTATTTGACATAACGATAAAAGGGGATTTTTTCTTCAAGTAAATCTCTCTCTCTCTCTCTCTCTCTCTCTCTCTCTCTCTCTCTCTCTCTGTGTCTTCTCCACCTAACATTTGACAGCAGCTAGCATTAACAGAGTACTCAACACATACACACACACGCGCGCGCGCGCACGCGCGCGCGCACGCACACACACACACACACACACACACACACACACACACACACACACACACACACACACACACACACACACGCATATACACACAGTGGTTTGCGGTTAGTTGTAAATCAGTTTGTGCACATCACCACATCTCTTTTCTGTGACTTCCTCTGACTTTGCCCTGTGTGTGTGTGTGTGTGTGTGTGTGTGTGTGTGTGTGTGGTGTGTGTGTGTGTGTGTGTGTGTGTGTTTTCTTTACTGTCGTCAACTCTCTTCCCCGCCTTGTGTTCTGTTTGTTCTGTCTTCGCTCTGGAAACTTATCAATGTTTTGTTATCATTATAGCAATGAATGATACGCCAGTTTTGTTTTTGCTTGTTTGTTTGTTTGTGTTTGTTTGTCTGGTAATTAAGTACTGAAATATGTACACACTGTCCAGAGTAGACGCCAGCTATTCATTTTGCAGTGACTGTTTGCCCCTCCGGCTTTTTACAATGGATTTTTTTTTTCGGCATTGAAACATTTCTCATTTACTTTTTTTCTACCATTCTTCTTCTTCTTCTTTTTTTTTTTTTTTCAATTGGAGATAGAAAAATCAAGGGGAGTGCCTGACCTCAAAGCACTCTGATTTTATAAGCCTTAAGATGTCAATAGGTTAACTGCCATGACATAAACGCTTATATTGCTTGTTTCTTTTTTCGTGACACGTTTTTCATGATCTGACTTATTTCGTAAAGTTGTGAATTTGACAGCCCTCAAAAGGCTGTGTGCGATCGACTGGGCTATAATGATCAAAACTTGAACTTGCCTGAAGTAACTTATCCTCCGCTTCATAATAACCATCACCGCGTTCTGGCAGGGGTGAAGAACTCCATCGAATGCAGTGCAGATGCGTCTTGTGGTCACAAGTTTGATTGGGTTCCGATTTCGTTTTCGGACCAGTGCCCAGCATATAGCTGGCTGCCGTTGTCAGAAGCTTGGTCTTCATGGAATCGTCTAAGAACATCCAAACTAGGAAGGGAGCTTTTTGCTCTCCCAAGGTCAACAAACTGCAAGCATGTAACAGCTCAAGGTGCTCCCTGTCTTTGCTGTATAGTGATTTCGTCTTGCTGCCCCATTAAAGATTTCTGTTTATATATCGGTCACACCGATGTTGCCAGCATTTTGATCTTGTTCTGTTGGGTCTTCTGTTGGTCAGCATTTCGGGTTAGACGCATCGGTCAGTCTTAAACAAAGATGTGTTTGTTCGGTTTGCTTGTTTGTTTGTTTTTCAGTTGTCGTGTGCATGAGTCCCATCAGGATGTGTGGGTAAGAGGGTGTTTGTCTTTTTTTTCCTTTTCTTTCTTTTCCTGTGTTCTGCGCGTCTTGTGTCTGCATCGAGGTGAATTGGTGCCGTAAGCAGCATTAGTGTGATGTGATGGGCTTCTTGTTTGTTTCATCATGGGAGCACGCGCATGCACGCACGCACACGCACACACACGCGCAAACACACACACACACACACACACACACACACACACACACACACACACACACACACCACACACCACCACCACCACCACCACCACCACCTCTATCTAGGTGTATCCCTGTGTCCTGCTCTCTATCTCTTCTGTCAGTGAATCAGTCAGTCAGACATTCGTGTCCATGGGGATGCTCTGAGTTCTTTCAGTATAAATTGTACTCCCTCCTCCTAGACATTCCATGCCAATGATTTCCTCTTTTCTTTCACTCTCTTTGACCGCCTTTTTTCCTTCAGATAATGTCGCCCATTGACCTCCAGGCTATGCAGTCAATTCGCTTGTCTCTGTTCTAGAAAATCTGTACATATTTTTTTCTGTTGTGAAATCTATAACATTCCAGCTTCTGTTGTAATCTGGCTACTGGGTAGCGAATCAGTACTCACTGTCATGAATAAACTTTAGTTGCCAATTCTTCAGTGCATGTTTGCTACATTGTCTTTTCATGTACTTCTCGCGTACTCTAATGTTTCACGCTTTAAAAAAGAAATTGTTTCTTTTTAATCTGGGGATGGAAATTTCAGGAGAATGCCAAATACCCTTGGTGTTGTTGTTGTTGTTGTTGTTTTTGCAGGCTGGGCTTCTTTCCCCTGCGCAGTAAGTCTGCCTCACTGTCTGTTGTCTGTCTGCCTGTTTCTCTCTCTCTCTCTCTCTCTCCCTCTCCTCTCTCTCTCTCTCTCTCCCTCTCTCCCCCCTTCCTCTTGCGCCTCTCTCTTATTCCCTCTCTCTCTCCTCCTACCCCCTATTTTTTTGTCTCAAAGATCACGTGACATTTACTATTTAAAAAAAAAAAAAAAGAGAGCCACGAACCAATAAATCTGTAATCAAGGACGGCTGTCACAGTCCGAGCGAAAGACGTCACGGCACGAACACCCTACCCCCCCCCTCCCTCCTTCCCGCCTCTCCTCCCGCTCCATGCCTAAGTAATTTAGGAGAGTGGGTGAAGAGGGGGATGGAGGAAGGCAGGGAGGGTGGGGGACGGGGGAGTGGTACTATCCCGACTTCCAAATCGATAGCACTCAATGGGTACGAGGGGGAGGGGGGGGGGGGGGGGGGGGGGCAGAGAGAGAGAGATAGGGAGAGAGACGTATGGAAAGGGGGGAGGGGGTGGATGGAGAGAAAGAGGAGAAGGAGGAGCAGGAGAGAGGGAGGGAGGGGGAGGGAGGAACCAGGACGGGAAAAAAAGGGTAAGGCAAGGCATAGGCCATACTCCAAAAACGCCACAGTAAGCGGATTTGGAGATCTGCAGCCCATGGAAAGTGAACGGGGTCACAGAGTCACAGGGGCTTGTTTCTTTCTTTCTTTCTTTCTTTCTTTTTTTTTATCGTTTTTTTTTTTTCCCCCTTCCTTGTCTCTCTTCCCTTCCCCTCCCGTAATCAAGTCTACAGACGATGACTGGCAGCTGCTGCTGACGTCAGTGAAGAGCAGGGACAGTCCCGGCAGGCACGTGCGGCTTAATAACGGCGACGGTTTGTGGGAACAAACACAGGGAAGCGTCCCCCCTTTCCCCTCCCCCTCGCCCCCCCCCCCCCCCCATTTCCCCCTACAGTCCCCGTCCCCACCACCTTTCCCCCTGTCGTACAGCCAGCACTCTCCCCATCCCACCTGCAAACTCGAAACCCACCCCCCCCCCCACCCCCGTCCCCAACCGCCTCACCCCTTCTGTTCTGCTCTGCGCGTGCAAGTACCTGGCCGGCCATGGCGCTCATTTGTGCTTAATTAACTGTTTGGCTTAGTGATGATTGTAAAAGGGGTAAGGGATGGATGGGGGGTGACGGGGAGAGGAATGGGTGGGTGGGGAGGCTGGAAATGGACTATTCTTGTTCTTGTGGCTTGTTCCAAGAGTGAGGCGAAAATAGCTCTGATTTTGATTATCCTGTCTCCGAAAGGTCTCGTCGTCGTCGTCGTCACCGTCGTCATCAGGGACAGCAAGTATGGCAGACTCGCTACGTCTCTAAAAATGGAAAATTGGTGCTAGTTATTATTGTATTTGATTGCTGTTGTTGTTGTTTCTATTACCACCAACAGCAACAATGACGAAAATAGCAAGAACAACAACAAAAAACGACGACGACAACAACAATAATAACACACACACACACAGACACACGCACGCACGCACGCACGCACGCACGCACGCACGCACGCACGCACACACACACACACACACACACACACACACACACACACACACGGCAAGCGCGCGAGCCAAAATAATTATCACCATCGACAAAGCCGAATCATCCCGGTAGAAACGGGCACCATCTGGACCTTTGATAGCAGCTGGGTCTGTTACCTACCAGTCCCAGTTGTTACATAGGAGTGGGTGTTGTGGCCCATGTCGCATCCCCCTAGCCACCACTGTCGGAGCTCCCCCCCATACAGAGACGGTTACGAGCAAGCACAGTTGTCGAAAGCGGTGGTTTTCCTTGATGAATTCTTTTCCTAGCGTACTGTTATCTGCCTACCGCATGGAATACAAAAATCACAATGGAAAGGGAGTGGGGTGGTGGTGGAAAAAAAAAAAAAAGGGGGGGGGGGGGGGGAGCCCGGAAAGGCGTTTCATTGAGGCGAGTAGGTGAGAATTTTCGCTTGCTTGGCGAGTGTCAGCTTTGCGACGAGTTGAGCTAGGAAAAGGCGGAAGTCCTCCAGACTGTCCTGGCGTTCTTTCGCGTGTGAAGGAAAGAGGGCGACGGTTGTAACGTCTCGTAGTCGGTGCACGAAAAATAGACCCTGACTGGTACATAAAACGCTCAAATTGAGATCCTTCAACAGCAAGAACAGCTAGAAGAAGCAGCCACGTTGTTGATTTGATTTTTCTTTTCCCCCATACGCATATTTCTTTATAGCCTTCCTCTTCCTTTGCTAGTTCTCTCGCTGCTATGAAAATGGTCTGGTTAGCTCAGTGGTACATCACCGGTGTAACCCGGGTTCACAGTCAGACGTTGCAAGTTCGAATCTTCTGTGGCGTAAAATGCGTTTAAATTCTTTTTCTGCGCCGCCCCCCTCTGTAAAGCCAGTTTTGTGGCAGCGGAAAAGTTTTAGGTGTGACACAGTGGACGTTTTTAATGTGCAGTTAACTAACTAGGTAACAGCAACAAAAAAAAAAAAACGAAAAAAAAAAAAAAAAAAAAACAACCAACAACAACAACAACAACAACATAGCGAGCGAGACTGATCTGTGTATTCGTGTGGACTTGGGAGTTGTGATGGACATTTCAAAACTTGTCTGGCGTTCAGTTCACCTTAATTTGATAATATTTATTCGCGACTGAACCTATGAACGATCAAGAGGTAGCTAACTGACTGACTGACCAGCCGAAAACTACCCCTCCTACCCCCCTCCCCCCCCCCCCCCCTCCCTTCCAGGTCAAAGCTGGTTACGTGTTGTTCCCGACGGATATTCTCGCCGGCGACAATGCATGCCGTCTTACCCGGTAACAATATGCCCCGGCGACAATAATGTGCTTCAACAGTTTTCTCTCTCCCTGTGTGTGTATATGTGTGTGTGCGTGTGCGTGCGTGCGTGCGTGCGCGCGTGCGTGTGTGTGTGTGTGTGTGTGTGTGTGCGTGCGTGTGTGCGTGTGTGTGTGTGTGTGTGTGTGTGTGTGTGTGTGTGTGTGTGTGCGCGCGCGTGTAATGCCAGTGAATTGTCAAGGATTTGACGGAAGTAGACCTTACTGCTCCAGTATTAGGCTTGATTCTGTGTACTGTGTAAAACAGGGCCAGGTTCATATACTTCAATGAATCTGAGTTAAATAGATGCTCAGGATTAAGATATCTTTCTTCCGCTCTCTCTCTCTCTCTCTCTCTCTCTCTCTCTCTCTCTCTCTCTCTCTCTCTCTCTCTCTCTCTCCCCTCCCTCCCCCCCCTCTCTCTCTCTGTGTGTGTGTGCCCCCCCTCTCTCTCTGTATATGTGTTGTGTGTGTGTGTGTGTGTGTGTGTGTGTGTGTGTGAGAGAGAGAGAGAGAGAGAGAGAGAGAGACAGACAGACAGACAGACAGACAGACAGAGGAGAGACAGAGAGAGGGCGGAGCAGGGTAACGCGCAGCAGTATGTTTGTTTATACTGATAGATAAGCACACACAGAGAAGTGCATTAGTGTACTTTGCGTGAAGTCAGTCAAGTTTTCGGGGAGATGTGGAGGTAAGGAGGGCGTATGTGCTTGTGAAAGGACATTTTTTGTGTGGTTTTTGGTTTGGTTTTTGGTTAAGTTACCTGTATTCTGGCAGGAATTTCCTTACTTTTAAGAAGAAGAGCATGTATGAGTCTTTTTTCTTAATTAAAAAATATGATTTCTAAATGAAATACTTCTATTGATTTTCCCTCTCTTCACGATCTCCTCCCTTTCTTTATAGCATTTACTCTTTCTTACAGTCTTTCCTATTTTTCCATCCGAGCTCTCTCGTGTTCCAGCCTCCGTCCGTACCCGTTAAAGAAATGAGGGGGTGGGAGGGCGCAAGGTAAATTAACATAGATGTAATGTGATATCGATTTTAATGATAATTTCAAAACAAACAGCATCTTTTTTCTCTCTGTCTCTGTCTCCGTATCTGTCTGTCTGCCTGTCTGTCTCAGTTACATTATCAAGGACAGATGAGAAGAATAGACTCTTCTAGAAATTCAATACTTCGTCGAATACAGGTTGCTCCCTGTGGATTACCGATGTAAGGGCTGTGACAGAATAATAAACGGATGTGATTGTGATTGTGTACGGGAAACTGAATGAACATCGTGGATGAGTGCCATCAGAAGGTACAAGGAAGAAGAGACAGCCCCTCCCCTCTCTCCCCACCACCCCCCCTTCCAAAGTAGACTATGAAAGGAAAGAAGGAAGGCTAGAAAGAAGGCTAGAAGTGGGGGGGGGGGGGGAGAGGGATGGGAAGGAACAGTTCAGGACTTTTTGGTCGACTCTCGTGCGAATGTAAACCAATGCTCTCACGCGGCACGGCAACGCCTGCAGCAGCAAGCTACAGTTAACCTGCAGAAATATGCACAGCGTCAGTGCTTCAAATTGCGCAAGTCAGAGACTGAGGGAAGCGTTAGGGCATGACCAGGCTCCTTCCTTCCGGTGTCGGGTAATGCTCGTCTCTTTCCGGTCCCGATCCGGTAATGCTGGGGATTTCCGGTGTTTTGGACCCGGTAATGCCAGAGTGTGTGTGCTTCCCGGAGTTCATCCGGGCGTCGGCATGTAAACTGTGGCGGGCAGCTTCTCTCTGCAGAGCCCAGCGATGGTGGTGACTGACACTAACAATCTTTCACACTATTCGACAGTGCAAAGAACCGATAACGGGAGCGGAGCCACTGTACTTATAGTGCACCAAAGAACCGATAGCGGTAACCGAGCCCTACCTATAGTGCAAACAAAGTAAGCGTCAGAGATGAGCCAAATGAGAAATAAAGTTTCTCCATATGCTTGCACTATAAATACACAGACAAACAGACACAGACAAACAGACAGACATGTGTGTGTGTGTGTGTGTGTGTGTGTGTGTGTGTGTGTGTGTGTTGAATCTGTGAAAGTTTCAAAAGGAAACTTCAAACATTCATGAAGTAATACTGGCTTTCAACGCTTTTAAGCAGGGAAAGTGACCATCTGTCTAGGCTCAAAGCTTCGAGCCTCATGCACTATTACGAAGTGGTTTGCCGAGGTTCGTGCTGTTGGTGTTTAAGTGGACATAGGTATAGATTTGGGGAGAAAGGGAAATGGTGGGGACGACGGGGGACACCTTACTTAAAGAGAATTGTGAAAAATCGTTACAGAAAATACAAATGTACAGTCGATGCAATTGCAGTTGTTTACTGTGGCTGTTCCTCTTACACTAACTAACCTTTAACCAGTGTTAGTAAAACGGGATGAAGCCGCTTTAGCGTGCCATTGCACCTATGTTCACTGGCCACACTCCCGGACGCGGGAGCGCGGTGTTTGGCCGGCTTGAAACGTGGCATGCATGCAGGGAGTATTGCCCGCTCCGCGCTGCTAACGCTTTACAGGACTCGGGTAACGCTGTGCTACATCGCCTGGGCTTTGCTCTTACCGTACTGACGTGGTGACCAAGAGTGAAGATACAGGATTCACTTTGAACGTCCACACCCATTGCAGCAGATGTGGCAGACAAGGAGTCTTAGCACTACACTAATGCTACCAGAACGACCACAGCTGAAAACCGGGAGCGGAAATGCGAAGTTTCGCGTTGGTGCCAGGAATGCCATATTTGCAGCCTATTGAACGCAGCTTTGGTGGCACCATTCAGGAGCTCTGGTGGTCGCTTAGAGACTTTGCAAGAGAACACGTAGTGGCGATGGGATGGAGTAGAGGATAGGCGGGAGGAAGAGGGATGAGTGTGGGGACGGGGCGTGCATGTTAGGAGTTTCGTTCAGTACGGAGCGAACTCGAACTCTGTTAACAGAAAGGTGAAGATTAAGATGACCTGTTTTCAGATAAGTAAATCTGAAGACTGAATCGCCTTGGTCGAGTCAAGAAAAGTTTAATATGAAAATCCCCATTGATGTACAGCATATCAAGTATTTGATAAACGATGCTAAGAAAAAAATGAAGTACAGTAAACACCGTTTTTACACACACACACACACACACACACACACACACACACACACACACACACACACACACACACACACACTTTAAAACTACCTGTGGGCTGGTTACTTAGCAATAACAATTTAGGATAACTTCACCCCTTCCCCCTTCTCCACCCTCTCCAAAAAAAAAAAGACATTTTTTTTTTTAATTAACAACAGGCACACTACCGTACAAGTGGCAACGCACGAAGTATGGTAATGGTTTCGTATATCTTGTGTCAGCATGGATCGTAGCGGTACCCATACAGACGTTACGGCTGTGAGGTGTCCACCACCATACTGAACCTCAATCATGTTCTCCTCTCTCGGCTCGGTACCCCACGACCCATCTCTCTCGGTCCCACCCCCGAATCCCTCCCCCCTCTCTGTCTGTCTGTCTGTCTGACTGTCTGTCTCTGATTGGACATATGTAATCTTTATACGGGCTTCCGTAGTCAGATGGTTAGATCGTTTGCCTGTGGAGCTGACAGTCATGAGTTGAAATCCCACATAGGGTCGGACTGTTTGGGCTTGATAACCCTTTCTGCCCACCCATCAGTAAATGGGTACGTGATTCAGTTCAGGAAAGGGTAAAAGCGGCGGAAGCAGCGGAATG
>JADBJO010000990.1:210000-225000 GCA_016801955.1 Conus betulinus | reverse complement strand
GAGAGAGAGAGAGAGAGAGAGAGAGAGGGGGTGGGGGTGGTAGGTGGCTGATGGTGAAGGGGCAGGAAAAGAAGGAAGAAAATGGCGGAAGGAGGTGGAGATGGGGTAGGAAAAGGAGGAGGAGATAAATCGATTCAGACAATTCAAATAATTGGCTTAAGCACTTTTTTTTTTCGTAACATTGGTGATAAATCAATTAAATCAGGTCACAAAAATTTTCTTATGATTAATAGACTTGGTGATGACTTAGTTGCATGCACGCATGATTTAGGAGCATGCGCGCACGTGTGTGTGTGTGTGTGTGTGTGTGTGTGTGTGTGTGTGTGTGTTAGAAAGGGAGGGGGGGGAGAGAGAGGTGGGGGGAGGGAGGGAGGGAGAGAGAGAGAGAGAGAGAGAGAGAGAGAGAGAGAGAGAGAGAGAGAGAGAGAGAGAGAGAATTTACTTGATTTACTTCTCAATCGTCAGAGAGAGAGAGAGAGAGAGAGAGAGAGAGAGGAGAGGAGAAGGGGGGAGGGGGATGGGGGAGAGAAAGAGGGGGTGACAGAAAACATACAGTTCAGAAAGAAAAAGACGTTGGTGGATGAGGATGAGAGACTGGGGTTGTGTGTGTGTGTGTGTGTGTGTGTGTGTGTGTGTGTGTGTGTGTGTGAAAGGGAGGGGGGAGAGAGAGGTGGGGGGGAGGGAGGGAGAGAGAGAGAGAGAGAGAGAGAGAGAGAGAGAGAGAGAGTAGAGAGAGAGAGAGAGAGAGAGAGCAGAATGATTTACTTCTCAATCGTCAGAGAGAGAGAGAGAGAGAGGGGGGGTGGAGAGAAGGGGAGGGGGGATGGGGAGAGAAAGAGGGGTGACAGAAAACATACAGTTCAGAAAGAAAAAGACGTTGGTGGATGAGGATGAGAGACTGGGGTTGTGTGTGTGTGTGTGTGTGTGTGTGTGTGTGTGTGTGTGTGTGTGTGTGTGTGTGTGCGCATGAGAAAGAGAGAGACAGACAGACAGGGAGGAGGAGGGAGGGAGTAAGAGGGGGTGACATAAACATACAGTTCAGAAAGAAAAAGATGTTGGGGGATGAGAGACTCTCTCTCTCTCTCTCTCTCTCTCTCTCTGTATATGTGTGTGTGCGTGTGCGCGCGCCCGTGCGTGTGCGCGTGTATGTGTGTGTGTGTGTGTGTGTGTGTGTGTGTGTGTGTGTGTGTGTGTGTGTGTGTGTGTGCGTGCGCGCGCGCGCATGTATGTGTTTGTGCATGAGAGAGAGAGAGAGAGAGAGAGAGAGAGAGAGAGAGATTACGTTGTCTGTATACAAACTTTAAAAGAAAGGAAACCTAATTTGTGTATAAAGAGTTAGACGGACAGCAATTTAACATTAATATGAAGGAAAATGCCATCTAGCAAACGTAAGCAGGGCTGTCATATTACGCAGAGAGAGAGAGAGAGAGAGAGAGAGAGAGAGAGAGAGAGAGAGAGAAAGAAAAGGGGGGGGGGGGGGGGGTGTGGAGATGGTGGTTTGAGCGGGAAATGACGGGACGGGAGGATGGGGATGGGGGACTGGGTGGTTTAGAAGGATCGAATGATTCGTGTTTCACGATCTGGCAGGTGCGAGTGCCCGACATCTAGGTCCCGGTGTCATAGTCCAAAGTGTCCCCTTGCAAATTGTCCCTCTCTCCTTCCTCTCGCCTTTGGAGGGTCTAGGCTCGGCCATGTAGTCTCTCTGATGTTGAAATTGTTCCGCAGGGGTAGTTTTGGCTGTGGCATACGCCTGAATTTGGCTCCCACCCCCACTCTCGACTGGATCGTCTCCCCAGCTTCTCTGTCACTTTTATCACGTAACAGTTGACTCTTCGCACCTAATGTGAAAAACGGTGAACAAGGATGATAATGATAATGACACTCGGGAGGGCGCAGCTCTCCGTCAACGTCCAACGAATTTGGGATCAGTCCTTTCAGTCACTGAGTTTGTGAGTTAAAACGACGGTAGTTTTCAGTCTTGTCTTGGTGGTATGAATTGCAAGAGTGACCAATTATGCTTTATTTAAAAAAGAGAAATAAAACATGCAAAAGAAGAAAAGCCGGTGTTTACATTTTTTTTTAGAACATTTTCGAATTCCATGAAAATATATTGGTAAGGAATGATCACTTTTTTAACAGGTAGTTCATAGTGCTAATATTCTTTGGACAATGTCCCATAACGTGAACCGACCCTAGACTTAAAAGTTTAACCGGGTCCCAGCATTTAAGGACTTTGTCATTTTGGCCTCATTCTGGTAAAACTGTGTTCAGTGGGTTTTTTGTTTTTTGTTTGTTTGTTTGTTTTTTGCGTCACTGCTGACCGACAGACCAACAAACGTGAGAGCGCAGACCTTCGTCAAAGTTGAACGAATCTTGAGTTTGCACTTAGAATCTATATTTGATCGAAAATAAAATTACAATTGTTTGCTAGGCGAAGTAATGGTTGGCAGGAATCGTCAGAAATACATCATAATTATGAACTTGAAGAGAAAAAAATCACCAAGAGAGGGGAATTACGAATCGTCAAGTTTATATCACCAGAAAGTTTTCATGTTCCGTGAAAATGAATGGCCCAACAATGGCAGTTGTTTTTCAGCCCTGCAATGGACCCACGGGTGTAAATATATTGAACAAGCGAACACTCACAGACTAACAGATGCAGCGACCGGATAAACAAACTGACTGACCAGTGGCTACTCGTGCACAAAATAGGCACAAGAACGCACAAGGAACCGAGCAGCATTCAAGTAATAATTAACTGCCTAATTACTCAGCCAAGTAACCACGTAACCCTTCAGTCGCCCAGATAATGGAACTATCGAACAAACAAGTAAAACTTTGTTTGTAACAGGTACCAACCCAGACACACAGAGGAATAATCAAACTAGCTTCACTGGCTGTATCTTAATCATTTGCTCAGGCCGCCGTGCGGTTTCATCACTGTGTCTTAACCCTATCCGTCTCGCCAGCAAACAAGGGCGACGTTTACATGCTAGTTTGTCCAGTGTTCGAACACAAGGAACCTGCAGGGCGCGCGTTTAAACTTTATCCACTAATCACAATAAAAGACAGCAACGTCTGTAATCTATGTTTAATGGCATCGATTTGTTGATTACTCACCATAAAATATGTGACGATACTGAATACCTTTCTCATTTCATTCTTATTAAGCGCCAGCACCTGCTTAGTTACAAAGTTACCTGAATAATGACTGTGGAAATTCGGTATATCACATTTCCAGTTGATAAGAAATTGGGGTTTGTACAATAAAAATGTAAGAACACAGAACTTTTAACTTCCATTTACTAAAGTTGTTTCACGAAGATAGTACTCTATCTGCCTCACTCTAGGTAAAACATAGTCAAACCAAAGGGTAAAAATCATGAACATACCTTTACATTCACAACACCTGAACCCGCGTCACAGCCTTGCCCGATTCTGCTCAGTGAAGAAATGATCTCAGAGCCAGAACGCTGGGAGTATATAGGCCTTCCACCCTATTTGACGAGGTCTTTCGAGAAAGTCTATTGTGGTCTGCGTCTAAAGTGCCTAAGATCTAAGATCTTTGTGGGCTGCTCTTCAACGAACATTCTATCCCATACGGTCCGAAACAACCAACTGGGCCGACCGCCATGTAAGTGGCTGGATTTGTACAAGTGCAGAGGAACAGACCCTTCAGACTTTGTACCTAGAGCAAAGTCCAGCATCCCACCTAAAAGATGTTTACCTAAAAATCTCAAGTCCACCTCAGCTTATACTCAGTCTCCCGGACCAAACCATCCAGACCAGCCATGGTCAAAGGGAGGCTCTCAAGAGCCCCTCAGCCAAGGCGACACCAATTACGATGTGGCTGAAGTCTAATGGCTGTCTCTCCAAAACCAGTCTGCCCAGACCAGCCGTTGGCAAATTGTCTGCTGACTGACCAGCCTCTTAACTGGCATTCCAGCCTACCAGCTAGGTTGCCCCACTGCGATTCTATCCCGCGTTTAAGGGGTTAACCACTACAACTCTCTGTCTCAAAGGCTGGGCAGAATCGTACCCTTTACATATTCTCCCCCGCTGCAATTCATGGTCCCCATGAATTATAATCACAAAATCCAGGCACAACAGTCCATTGATCAAGAAAATAGGCATGTGCCACGACGACGCACCACATACTTGAACATGACTTACGACAGTCATATGTGAGGCATACACACACAAGTTCTGAGTTCACCCCTCCTATGCTACAATGGGGAGAACCTGGAATTATCCAACAACCATTTATCCAGCCGCCGCCCACTTCCTTTCGTGTGGGGAGGTTTGAGTGCATGTTTCGCCAACCTACAGCACACAACTCCGACTTAGACAAGTCCACACAGTCATACTGTGTCAGCACGTTGTTGCATGATCTCATAATGCCTATTTAAAAAAAATCTGACTTTTGAGTCACTCAAAGTCAACGACCACATAGTTTGGCAAACTATGTTACACACACACAAAGTTCATATCATTGTTGACAACAAGGAATCAACAGAATACACAAAAGAAAAAAAATGTACATGATTGAAAGAAAAAAAACGTCTTACATTAATTTTTTTTATAATACAAGTGATAGTCACCAATTTACTGTCGCACAGCACACTTCAATCAGCCGAAAATTACATGTGTCTGCGTAATTGGCTGAAGTGAAGAGAAATAGTGTTCCACAAAAATACCTTTTTTAAACAGCGCACATTCTGAGTACTGTCTAACTGTAAGTAACATGAGGCATGGAGCATCTTTTGCCATGCTCTAACAGGAATATTACTGATTTACGTTCGTCTCATCCTTGTGGCCATTATCTGACACGTCAGTTTGCAAAGGACAAAAGTGATTGAACTCAATGTGATGAGGGTACGGGATAGATTTTGTTCCCGGGAATCCAAATGGGGTAAATTCAGGGTGCTGCCTTGCAAACTGATTGTCTGATAACGACCAAAACAGAAAACGCCAAAAGAAAACGCGAATACTATGTTTATAGCCCAGCCGAAAATAAAGAAACTCCCAGCTGCTTTATACACAACAAAAGACATACATAGTACTCTGTTATAGCTCCATCAAGAGCAGCGAACATGGCGCTAATGAACTGAAACCATTTGCACATTTACCATGCCATCGTTCTGCAGCGAGTGCTTTCCTTCATAGTGCAAATCCATCACCTTTCAAACACAAAAAAAATCTACCGCGACATGACCCACATTATGTCCAGCAGCATATCAATAAACAAAGGGACCCAACTTACCCATACGATTACACAGTAAACTTCTATCAAGGATAAAACACGATTTGTTTCAACACAGTGCAAAAAAAAAAATCTCTTCCTCACGCATTAAAAGCACAAATTAATTAAAACTCGTTTCAGTCAAAAAAAAAGAAAATTCACCGAAAAAAAAAAACTCTTATGATTCATTGCAGTCATCACCAGACTAGCAAAGAGCGATCAGCTCCGGACTCTTACGTTTATGTTAGAACGTTCTCACACATTTGGTCTCCCTTGCAGACCTGTGGAGAGACTTCTCGGGGCATGGGGAAAGTGATGAAAAAGAAATTTCCTGATTTCTACCCTAGTCTCCTCTTCTTACCCATCCAAACCATCCCATGGTTTATGGTGTAAGGGTCAGCCTAGCCACACTTAATTCACCCCTTTTCCCAGAAAGGTTTTTAAACCTTCCTATCACCACCTTGTACCTGGTTCCATATCACCACTTTATCTCCACCCCGGAGATCCAAAGTGGACTGTCTATGCCAGTCTTGTACAAAGGCAGCTTTCTGGGAATGCTCCCCCGCTTTGTCAAGAGCCATCTTCAATCGCTTTAGCTTGTCTTCCACCCATTTTTCAAGGCGCTGACTTCCAGACACCTTCACATTCCTACATTCTTTAAACTCCTGGAGGTGCCTTACTACCCACTCCGAATATAGGCACAATGGCTTCCCTTCGTACCGTTACCATCATTTTCTCTCTCTGGACTTCAGTTTGTCAATAATTTCTCTCAATCTTTTACGTTCAGCTACATTCATAGTAGCTTGAGTCATCTTAATCGCCTTCCAGATTAATGTATCCATGACAAACTGAACAACAACAACAACAACAACAACAAAGAAACAGCAGGCCTTCAAAAATCAAATTTCTCACCCACATTTCACAGTAAAAAAAATATGGGTATTCTGCCTACCATTTACTGCAGTCACACCAACACGACAAAAATCATACTAATTATGAATAGTCAGTGACTACAAGCACACACATCTAGCAACATCCTGCGCGGCGCGCGCGAAGTCTCCCTTCCCTCGACCTGTAAGGGATACACTTCCCACCACTCAGCTACGAGTCCTTGACCGTCCGATGAGGCACTCATCCTTTCAGCAGCGTGTCTGGCCTTGGGCGCCTAGCACAACAACTGGCCGCTCTCCACGCTGAGGCCTGGGGCTGCTCTCTCAGCAACAGCACTGGACCGCACAGGCCCAGTTTCTAAACAATGCCACAAAAGAATACCTGCGAGTTGTCCTTGTCGTCGTTGGGGCTCCCGCGTCCTGAGGTCGGCATGTTCGATCCTGTCGGCGACGCCATTTGCAAGGGTAGTGGTGGTGGTTGGATCTGTAGAAGTGCAGAGGAACAGACCCTTCAGACTTTGTACCTAGAGCAAAGTCCAGCATCCCACCTAAAAGATGTTTACCTAAAATCTCAAGTCCACCTCAGCTTATACTCAGTCTCCCGGACCAAACCATCCAGACCAGCCATGGTCAAAGGGAGGCTCTCAAGAGCCCCTCAGCCAAGGCGACACCAATTACGATGTGGCTGAAGTCTAATGGCTGTCTCTCCAAAACCAGTCTGCCCAGACCAGCCGTTGGCAAATTGTCTGCTGACTGACCAGCCTCTTAACTGGCATTCCAGCCTACCAGCTAGGTTGCCCTCACTGCGATTCTATCCCGCGTTTAAGGGGTTAACCACTACAACTCTCTGTCTCAAAGGCTGGGCAGAATCGTACCCTTTACACAAGTATAGTGTTAAAATTGTTGCTGAAGCTTAGAGATTTGATCCGATCGGCATCACTGTAAAGCGACATGAATAAATCATTTGTACCATGCACTTCAGCAGCATTCGGCAAATCAATATTGAAATGCAGCAAATCAACGTTGATACATGACATGTCACTGACTGGCTGCAAATGTACTGTTTCTATTCTTTAAACGTAAATTACTTGTCCATGAGGAACCCAGGATTTCTCGAAACATAGTCACTGAAAAACTGCTCATAAAGATCGTTCATATTTCATGTATTGACGTTTATTTACACAAAGAAATCCCACTGAAAATGTGCATGATCCACTTGACTGACTGTTTAAAATACAAAATGTTTTTTCAGTTGTATTTTACGAAGTCAGTAAAGTAGTATATGTACATTCTAAATGTTAAGCCTTTTGTGCACTGGTAAGAAGAGCTTAGTATACCAGTTGATTGGAAAAGCTTTTTAAAAAAGTTAAGAGAATATCGGAAACGAAGCTAAAGTGGTCTTAATTTAGAATATGTTACAGAATTTTAGTGACAAATGCCGTTTTAAAGAAGATGGGAATAGTTAACAGTGACATGTGTAATTTTTGTAACCAGGAAAAAGATACCATGCAACACTATCTATATAACTGTGACTTTTCTCGTTCTTTTTGGATAGAGCTACAACTAATTCTGAGAGAAAAAAAATGTGCAACTTGTCACAGGCTGTCATTCCACATCGAACTGATTCTTTTTGGCATTGAAGACAACACAAAAACAGATGAAATTCTTCACCTAGTAATTCTAGTGGGAAATTTCTACGTATATAAATGCAGAATAACAAAGTGTGAGAATAAGATTAAGATATTAAACCAACAACAACAACAACAACAACAACAACCTCATAATCTGGAAATGAAGCACTTTGATTTTGAACAAAAATGGCGTCAGTACACACATTTATTAGAACACTGTATAAGGATAATTATGATCCTGAGTCACAATTACAAAAATAAAAACGAAGAAGAAAAAAAAAAAAAACTTACTTAGAACACAAAAGACAGTTTTAGGTCTTCTTCATATTAAGAACAGGATGAGATTCACTATAAAACTAAGGTCAGCTTAAGGCTGTAAAGAAATCATGTCAAGATGTGGATTTAGGTCTTTCAATAAAGTAGAATGAAATAAGTATGGATTAAATTGACATTCTGAAAAAAAAAAAAAAACAAAACGAAGGACAGATTTTAACTGTAGATTAAGGTCAAGTTGAGATGTTTAGAGCTGAAGTCACCGAAAGATCGAACCATATATTGTGTGAAAATCTGGTGTCACGGCGGTCGGTCGTATAGTATTAACAAAGGAGCACTCCACTGAACAGATCATTTTGGATTGATTGTATTTTTTATTGCACTGTGTGTGGTATTGTGCTGTACTGCATAGTATACCCTTACGTTATACCAGACAGAAAATCACGTGCAGACAGATTTTGTTGAAACTGTATATTGTGCTTTGATTTGTGTGTGTGTGTGTGTGTGTGTGTGTGTGTGTGTGTGTGTGTGTGTTTGTGTGTGTTTTTTGCTTCGATGTTTTTTTTTTTTTTTTTTTCCTGTTTTGTTTTGTGTGTCAGGTATTTGTGGGGGGCGACCTACGGAGATGCTGCTGATGTGTTGACTCTGCGCACTGTCCTCTTTTTGCGCATCTGTAATCTCCAAATGTTTGATTAAAAATTTAATTTGGGGGGGGGGGGGGGGGGGGGGGGGGGGATAGTACATGTACACTCACATGCGCGCGCGTCCAAACACAACAAACCCTATTCACTTCCTCACCTTACACACACACACGCGCACGCTCTCAACGACCCTGGTCAGTGTTCTTCGAATCTTGTGTTAGTTGTTGAAAATGAGTAAACAGAAGTTTAGTGGTGCATTCTCTCTCTCTCTCTCTCTCTCTCTCTCTCTCTCTCTCTCTCTCTCTCTCTCTCTCTCTCTCTCTCTCCAAAACGAACGTGTTTACGAGCGAGCAAGAATTGCACGTCGCAGGTGCCGAATGACGACGCCATGTAAAGAGAATACTGCTACCTCCTGATTCAGACTTAAACTATCAATGTACTATTGTAGCTGGAAGTAGTGTTTTAACATGAGAACGTGTTCCAACAACAACAACAACAACAAACAACAACAACAACAAATACACGACTTCCTACGAACTCGTCCAGGAGCAACATATCCTTAAGAGCCTCCGACTGATAAGACGTCAAACCCAACTGGAAATAATGAATATAAGCAAATCTTGACATAATTTCTAAATCGCGTATTTATCAGTCTTAAGACTTGGCCGATTGTCTGGGGGGGAACAGCTGGGCAGGAAACACTTTGGTCTGGAACGCCGGTGTCCCCAGCTCATATCCGTCGCTCCGTCAGTCAGTCAGTAGTAGCACAGCCCATTGCCCCTGTAAATTGTAGGCCAGGGAGTCATGGATGACGTCAGTGCGCTAAATTGAAGGGTGGAGGATCAGCGGCCCCTGACTCTTTCCTCTGCTGTGACGTCAGGGAAGTGTCTTCTTCCTGTACCCGTCGCTCACTCGCGGGCTTTGGCAATGTTTCTCTTTCTTTCGTTTGCTTGCTTGTTTGTTTTTCAGCAGTCCTCCCCCGTTGTCTTTCTTTCTTTTCTTTCTTTCTTCTTCTTTTCTCTGTTTAAAGAAAATCGTTCTCATTGTCTGTGAACTCCTTAACCCCAGCTTAGCCTACACTTAGAAATGGGGTTTAAAGTGATAACAGCTTTAAACAGTCTTTTCATGTGTGTAAGCAAACTATTATTGATTTTTTTTTCTCTATCGTATGTATATTATTAAAAAATAAGTAGGTATATCCGCCATAAGTATTTCAGTGTTGAAAGTAATGTAATGAATTTGTTATGTGTGTGTGTGTGTGTGTGTGTGTGTGTGTGTGTGTGTAGAAAGGAGTAACTTTTCTTTTTAACAGGTGACATCCTTAACAGGGCCCTTTGTGATCAGCTGGGTTATAATGGAACTTAAACTGAAATTGAAATCAGCTTATTGAAAATCAGTGTGGAGAAACAAGAACATCGTTCTTAAAAATCTGAGCTTAATCCTTTGGTTGGATTGGTGCTGTCCATTTTCTAGTCAGCAGTGCGATTCGTGGAGTCTGACAGCAGAACTGTCAAGGAAGATCCAGACCGTGTATAGGCCATGATTCAGGAGAGTACTTGTCATCGTCATCAGTACTGAGCCTGTCACCAACGACAGAGTCCGCACAGCGATCAGGCATCTTGAGAGTCCCATGAAGACCTGTTGATCGCAGGAAGGAGTAGAAAGCTGAAGAGATAATGACATGTACAAGATCAGTCGGACTTGCCAAGACCTAGGGTCAGCGCCTGGAAAGACTTTAATTAAGAGGAAGGCGGCAGGGTGGACAGATGGTGTTGCTGACAAACAGCCTTGCGGAGTGGACCGGGAAAAGCTCTGTCGCAACCCTCGCAGCCGCCAAAGGTGCAGCGTTCGCTCACCACTGCAGTGCTCCCACAGTCCTGTGGGTTTCGGCACCAGTGTCAGTAACAATGAGAACTAACAATAAACAGCGGCGGACTTTGTATGCACTGATGAAATCGATAGAGGGGGAGACGAAACAGGCCAACCAGACGAAAGTTTATCACTAAGTCGGGGAACTCGGGAGGGGACAGAGGAAAGGGAAGGCGGTGGGGGGGGGAGAGAGAGAGAGAGAGAGAGAGAGAGAGAGAGGTGAGGGGGGGGGGGGGGGGGGGGGGGGGGGAGACAGCGTTTAGAGATGGAGCAGATGCCCGGACAGGTAAATACCATGATGTTCTGCTCGCTGGCACTGATGTCGCAGCGCCGATCATTGACAGAAGTGGCAGATATGACAAGCGTGATGATGGATGGTTTCCTGCCAGAGAGAGCGATCGGAGCTGAAGGGAGGAATGGAGAGGGGGATGGGGGGGGGGGGGGGGGTGGGGGTGAAGGAGGGAAATGGAAATGACTGAGTTTGTGAAAAGCAGGGTGGGGGGGGGGGGGGGGGGGGGGGGGGGGGGGGTTAGAAGTAGAAAGGGGGAAGGGGACTATTTACGCCACACATTTTTTTTTTCTTTTGGGGAAAAAAAATGTTTCGTTATCTTTATACCAAAACATTCTTTACAAATTTGATAACAGCTCGTCAGTATCAACACATACGTTTCTTTGTTTTGCGAATGGTTTTAGACAACTACTACTTAGTGAAATAACCTGTAACGAACTTTGCTTGTGCACACAAACTGCATGTGTGTTACAATGTCAGTAACATATATACGTCAAAGCTTTGCCGGTGCCACGGCAGTTTGATGTTAGTTTTGATTACAGCTTTTGTGTTTTTGGCTTGTTTTTAAATGAAAGCGAGAACACACAAAATGATCGCCAAAAGCAGAGGGGGGGGGGGGGGCACCGTGTTTCTGCACGGGCGAGGGGTTGTATGCGCACGCTCACACGCATATGTGCATGCGCACGCTCACACGCATACATACTCGTGTGCACATATATGCATTCATATGCATGCACACGCTTGCACGTACAAAGATGCAGATTAAAGCAAGCGCAAAAGGCGCGCGCGCGAGCACGCACGCACACACACACACACACACACACACACACACACACACACACACACACACACACTTGAGAATAGTTTTCTCTCTTTCTTTTCTCCACCAGCCTTCCTATCCGTTCTTCCAGCCCCATCCTTACTCAAACGCACGCTCAAACACACGAACACAAAATCACAAGCAGTCACATATACATGTGCATATACGCTCACACACATACACATGTACGCACGCAGGCACGCAAACACACACACACACACACACACACACCACACACACACACTCTCTCTCTCTCTCTCTCTCTCTCTCATCTCTCTCTCTTGAAATAAAAATCCAGGCGTTTCGCTCATTGTGGCACGAAGACATGACAAACAGATCTTTGACCTTCACTGGTGATAGCAGAATGGCTGGTTTGACAGTGTTCGGGCTGAATCACAGCCTGAAGCGGTGAGCCGTCAGTGGTTTTGTCGCCTTCACGACTGTCACAGCAGTGTCGATTAGCTATAACACGCACGTCATTTCACCCCGGCCGGGTCAGTCTCAGTCACCCCCCCCCCCCCCCCCCCCCCCCCCCCCCCCTCCCCTTCCCTTCCTCCTCCACTCTGCCAGCTCTTTTTCCGTTCTCATGCTCCCCGAGTGGCAGCAGTATGTCCGCTGTTGGAGAACATCTGCGCAGGTAGTGAAATTATGTTATGCGTTGCCCTTTAAGAGATTGTGTCTCAGAAAGTCGGATTGCTGCCTGGGACCATTTTCGAGTTCATGAAAGAAATGTCATGGTCAGTCCCTTCCCTTATTGGCGTGACAGGGAACGAATCAGCCCTTTCTATTTCTTCTATGTTTTCCTGGGTCTAAAAGTTTTGCAGTAGTTGTACTCTGTCTCTCTGTCACTGTTTGTCTGCCTGTCTGTCTTGTCTGCCTAGCCTGTCTGTCTGTCTGTTAGTCTGTCTGTCGCTGTCTGTTCCTCTGTCGCTGTCTCTTCCTCAGTGTGTGTGTGTGTGTGTGTGTGTGTGTGTGTGTGTGTGTGTGTGTGTGTGTGTGTGCGCGCGCGCGCGCGCGCGCGCGTGCGTGCTTGTATTCCCGACTTGCTGTTACTGTTTTCTCTCCTTTTCCGCCGTTGCAGGAAAGGAGGATTGAGCGACGTATATATTATGCCTTAATGTTACAGTTAGTCTTGCATCTCTCGTTTGAAGAGAACATGATAATCAGAAATTCGTCAGGATGGACAGAAAATTAGGAGATTCATATTCAACGTTTTCGTGGCGCCGCCTGAAGCACAACCACTGTGAAAACTGCCTATGCTGGGCGCAAGCGGGATTGGAACGGGCAACCTCCTCAAAACTCACTGATGTTCTCAGCGATGTAAAAGTGTACACGTTACACCCGAGGCTGGCTGAAGTAGGCTGAAGGAGAATGCCGCGGGTTCTTTCTGCCACTCAGATGTCGCTACATTTTTGATGCATGAAGACTAAAATAATGGCTGAACATTTGAAAAAGAAACAAACGAAGAAACAAACAAAAAAAAAAAAAAAAAAAGAAAAGAAAAACAACAACAAAAAAAACGCTTTGACCTCGAGCCTTTTAAGACGACCTTTGTTTTGTTTGGGTAGAAGATGCAAAATGGATTAAATGGAGAGAAACTGGACCAGAAAGTAGTTGTATATCTTTCGTTTCTTTTTTCATTTGGTCTCTGTTGTTTTTATCTTTAAACATGGCGGGCTACGAACTTCGTCGCCTGCTGCAAACTTGCTTGTGACGGAGACAAAAAGCCCCGCGCGGCATAGCCTACAATTGTTGATATAACTTTTGGAGTGCTGTTAGCTCTGCAGCAGAGCACGGAGTTCGCCGTCAGACTGCACGGGATCAAATTCCGCTGGCACTCAACAGAAAGATGGGCCAGTTGCCGCCACTCTTTAACATTCTAATAGTATCAGAGTAGTGTTAGATCCCCACCATTCCACTCCCTTTTCCTCCCTCTGTTCCCCACGTCCACCATCTCCCCCCCCCCCCCCCCGAATTTTCCGCTCCTCTGGAGCGGTTGTCTCCGCCTGTTACAACACTTTAGGTGGGTGTGGATATTCAGTCTGAATGTGACTCTGCGACAGGACAAGCCTGGGTGTGGTTGTGGGAGGGATGGAACGGAATGAGCAGTGTGTAGAGGATCATGATGCTGACAGGGGGCAGGCTAGATGAGACAACCGTTTCGATGAGCTAACCGTTTCAAGTAAAAATACATAGATAAATGAATGAAGAAATAAAATAAATGAAATAAATGAATGAAAAGACCTGAAGAAAAAAAACACGGCACACATACACTCGCAAATGATTGCATGCCCGCGTTCACGCGCACACATACACACAAGCGCGCACGCACGCACGCACTCACGCTCTCTCTCTCACACACACACACACACACACACACACACACACACACACACACACACACACACACACACACACACACACACACACACGCACGCACGCACGCACGCACGCACGCGCGCGCGCACGCATTGGCGCGCGCACCTCCTCCTGACTGTAACTTCCCGTCGGTTGTGATGTTCAACCTGAACGGAACGAAGGAAGCAACAATACTGGCTTCGCTTCCTCGATTGCGTAAGACTACATGGAGGTGACTGTTACAAAAGATGACTGCGTAAATTCACCCCCAAGTTCAGCGGGGGCGCACCAGGTCAACGTTTGACCACCATGCAGAGGGCTGTAGGCTGTGATATGGGAGCTGATTGGCATCAATAAGTCATTTTTACTTTAAGCAATACTTAAAACAAAAAGTGATGATTACTATTTTCTTGTGAAAACACGTACGCTGTAAGAAGACGATGGCTGTGACGTATGAACAAGGATTGTCATTAGTTTGGATCCTGAAGACGTCAAATCATGCGTCGAAAGCAAGAAAACAACCTTATTGTGCAAGTAAGCTGTACAGCAGTGAAAACACATAATCGCCGCGTTTTTTTCGCCGGCTTTCTCTGTTCTGCGTTTCTGCAGAGCCGTCTTTTTTAGGCTTCAAGTCCGCGCAGTGACATCAATGATAACAGCGCAGATGCACATGAGTCAATCGATTTTCATGGGTCATAGTATCAGGGTGTCCTGTATCCTAGTGATCTATTTTTTCCCATGGGTCCCAGTTTTCGGTTTCCATGGGTCCTAGTTATCGGTTTTCACGGGGCATAGTCATAGGTTTCCATGGGTCCTAGTTATCGGTTTTCACGGGGTATAGTTATAGGTTTCCATGGGTCCTAGTTATCGGTTTTCACGGGGGGCATAGTTATAGGTTTCCATGGGCCCTAGTTATCGGTTTTCACGGGGCATAGTTATCGGTTTCCATGGGTCCTAGTTATCGGTTTGCATGGGTCCTAGTTATCG
>JADBJO010000990.1:197500-200000 GCA_016801955.1 Conus betulinus | reverse complement strand
TCCACAAGATCTTTCCACTTTTTCTTGTTACAACTTCAGAAACAAATATGAATATGCTAGTTTTTTTGGTGATTGTTGTTATTGTTTACAGGTGAATACTTAGCTAGAGAGATGGTAACATTGTCCAGAGAATGCACAAGCTGCCCATTCTGCAGCGTCTGTTGGTCAGTAGGCCCTTGTCAGCCCACACACAGCAACTGGCCTGGCGTGTTTTGACTGTTCAGTGGGAAGAGCAGAAGATCAAGGCTGTTTTACTCACTCTGTCATAACTCTGCAATGGCACCTGAAAAGAGCCATAGTGACAGAGATATAAACTGCAGCATATTGAAATTATATTCATGGTGTATGAATTATCCAGTGAGGCATGGCTTCGTGATAAATAGGGGCCAAACAGATTTATTCTAACATCCCACACAGTTGGTACCTTTGATTCTGACAGGCTGTATTTCTGATAAATTGCAAAATAAAACTTGACTGTGTCATGGCCAAATACATTTCTGCTACTGTGTAAATGACAGTGACTCTTAAAGTAAAAGCCATATTAGCTCTTACTTTAACTTAAGAATCACTGTCATCCACTATGATTCTGATTACATGTATGATACAACACTTTCCTCACTGCAACAGAACTCGTTAGCTTGTTTCAGAGGGGAAAACTCACCAAATCATCTTAAATTTGATTATTCAAGGCAAGCCATGATAAAAACAAAACTTCAAAATGATTATATACATGGAATAAGGGTTAAACATGCCAAATTTGAACGAAGATTGACTCCTGGGCTCTGGGTGGGTGCAGGCGTTCATACCCTTTCATGCTGCTAGACCAGAGGTCATGTGTCAGGTGGAAAGAGTTTTTAAGTGCAGTTTTGTTCCATATTTAAGATTTTTAATCAATTCCTCATCATTAATTTTTGTCATTTGAGGGTAAGTAATTAAAGGGAATGCCGGTCACAAAATCAGGATGGTTTACCCTTAACTGCCTGAAGTATTCAGGAGATATATTGTTTCCATATTGTATGTTATATGTATATTGTAAAATTTTCTCTTTTCAGGGTAGAATATTTATTCCCTATACATAGTGCCAGCTCTGAAAAGGCTCAGTGTGGTTTACTTGGCTGTATAATGATAAAACTGATGCTAAAGAATGTACCATGCAGACTGCATGTATACTATGTCTGAATGATGTTAATCAATGAATGCGTCAGTAAATGAGTCACTGTGTCAGTGTGCTCTCGTGCGCATCTCTGCCCTTTTCTTTTTTTGGGAGGTCGTTCCTCCCCCCCCCTCCCACCTGCCTTTCTTGTCCTCTCTCTCTGCCCATCCTTCGCACCCACACCCCCCACCACTCACGTTCACTAGATACCCATGCCTAAGCAGGTTATCTTGTGACTTCAAACTAAATAATGACATATGATTGAAAATGGGTCCATTAAAATGGGTATAGCACTGTTTGCATAAATTTATAATTAATTAATCCTTTATATGTATCTTATTCACAGGTAAGATGAAGGTGACACCCATCTGATTATTCTTCTCTCTCCCCCACTCCACTCCCCAAAGTACAATCACACAGAAACATACAGACACACAGTGACAGTCTCTCTCTCTCTCTCTCTCTCTCTCTCTCTCTCTCTCCCTACTCTCTCTCTCTCTCTCTCTCTCCACACACCTACCTCACTCTCTCTCCTCTCTCACACATAAGCTCTTCCCACTTCCATGTCCCATTCTCGGAAGTGAAAGTTGAAGGAAGGAAGGGGATAGAAGAAGGGTGTAAAAAGGGGTGGGAGGGTGAGGGGAAGTCGTAGAGTTTTTACACAACAGGTTTATGATAAATTCATCTTAGCTGAAGAAGGTGCATTACAGAGATCACAAGCCTGTTGTGTTACTCATGTTGCCTGTTTGCTTATATTAGTTATAATATCAGTTGTTCACTGATAAAATCAGGTCTAGCTGCGCTGTTTGTGACAGCGTGAGTATCTGCAACAACAATCCCCCCCGCCTCCTCCTCCACACCCCTTTTCCTTCCTCCTCTCCCTCCTCCCCCCCCCCCACCCCCCACGCCCCTCAAAGGAAAAGTTAAAAAGAAAATCCTTAACCTTTTCAAGAACATTACACTGATAGTGTTACACTGTGACCTTTTGTGTGAGAAATAGTATGTGCCCTCAAAATGAAATAAATGTAGATCCAGCTGACTGACATGTTTTTTTTTTTTTTTTCTTTCTTTGTCTATAGTTTTCATGTATTGTTCCATCATTGATTTGCATTCTTTCTTCTTTAGTTTTTTTGCAATTTGAAAAGTTTTCATAGTTTCCGTATATGTATGCTCTTTCCTTCTCTTCCATGTTGACTTTCTTCTTCTTTCCTGGGTGGTTCTCTTTCCTTTTTTCTTTTCTTTCTTTTTCCTTCTTTCTCTTAGAATTCCCTTGTACAGGTGGCCGAGTCAGATTTCTAATGAAAATTGTAACATGTGTACCATACCTACATCTGTACATGTCACCAG
>JADBJO010000990.1:177500-190000 GCA_016801955.1 Conus betulinus | reverse complement strand
GCGGTCTTTCTTCTGGTGAAATGGTCGTCAGAATGTCCTACCCCAGCGTTATACTATCATTAGTAGTGGTCATGACTCCTCTCGATAATTGGGATTCTCTGCCTCGTTTACTCGGCTTTTCTTTCATTCGATTTCTTGCTGGTCGTGTTTAGTTTCGGGATTTATAGGAGGGGTAATGAGGGAGGGAGACGGGGGGGGGGGGGGGGGGGGGGTGTGGAGTGTGTGTGTGTGTGGGTGGATGGGTGTGTGTGTTTTTGGGGAAAAGAGGGGGGGGGGGGTGGAGTAGTCATTTGAAAGCTCGCGAATAGGCGCTGTTGAAATTGAAACAGTAGCTCGAAATATATGAGAAGATGCATAGCAGTTTAAAAAAAAAAAAAAAAAAAATAGCGATAGAATGCATTTGTTCACGGCGGCTTGTGTTTGGTAGTTTGCTTTTGTTGCTGTATTGGAATTTCAGCACCTATGAAGTGGATTCTTTTCGCGTGAATTTTGTGATCATTCCCAGAAATTTGGTTCGTATACATGTGGATTTGTTTGTTTAGCAACATCACGTCTCGGCCAGCGTATACATCCGCCCAAGGCAGTGAATTTGTGGAGGGGATCTGCGACTTCAGTGTTCCTGGGGTTGTTTTGCTTTGAAAGTCAGCCGTGAACATGCGGCCCAGCTGTGAAAGGGCCCTTGATAGTCAGTCAGCTGGGCTACGACAAACTCAAAACTCGGAACTCAGAGCGCAGCTGAGGGATGTGTGTTTGATCTGGGGTTAGTTGTCTGGCTGATTCGGCGTAAGAAATAAGATTCGTACCCCCAGTCACCTAACCCCTGTCGTGTGGGAAATGGCCAGAGACATGAATAAAACATGGATCTGAAGCTCGCTGTCTGTCCGCCCCTGATCCCGAGCCGTTGCTTCCCGTTCCGCCTCCCGCCCATCCACACACACACACACACACACACACTCGCTCTCTCTGTGTTCCTCTCTCTGTTTTTCTCTGTCACTGTTTCTGTCTCTGCCTCAGTCTCTCTGTGTCCGTGTCTGTCTCTGTCTCACTCTCCATGTGTGTGTGTGTGTGTGTGAGGGGGGGGGGGGGGGGGGGGGGGGGGGGGGGGGAGTCAGGAGGGAAGGAGGGTGACAGGTGAGGGCGAGGTGTGTGTGTGTGTGTGTGTGTGTGTGTGGTGTGTGTGTGTGTGTGTGTGTGTGTGTGTGCGCGTGCATGCATGCATGCGTGCGTGTGTGTGTGTGTGTGTGTTGTAAGTGTGTGTGTGTGTGTGTGTGTGTGTGTGTGTGTGTGTGTGTGTGTGTGTCCCGCTGACATGATACCGGAGAGGAGGAGGTATTAATTCACAGAAAATTTGTTCTGATTCCACCAGCCTTCTGGTAAGATGAGCGTCAGACACTTCAACATTTTATTGGTTCGTACTAGTACTGGTTGTGGTCTAGTCACGACTACCATCGATAGTAGCGATTCTGTGCCTCGATTACTCGAGTTACCTTTCTTCCGTTTAAAACCCCTGTTCCTGGCTAGTCGTTATTTAGCTCTTGGATGTAGAGCAGGGATCAGCAAGGTAGAAGAGGAGAGGGGAATGGAGGAAGTGGGGCAGGCCAGTGTTCATTGTTTGAAAGCACAGGAGTACGCGCTTGTGTAAAATTAGTGGCTTGAAACGCTGATGGAGATGAATACAGGCTTTTCGTGGTTTTTTTTTTTCTTATTTATTTTCTCTCCTCCTCCCCCCCCCCCCCCCATCTGATTTTAAATGTTAATAGCATCTTGTGGCTGGTAGGTGGCTTTCTTCTGTTTTACTTTTGAATTTAGCACGCATGTAATAATGGTTCTGTTTGTGTACTTCTTTGATCATCCCCGGAAGTTTGGTTTATCTGTAGATTTATTTTTGTTCGTTTTGCAACAACACGTCTAGGCTGCGTGTGCAACCGCCTAGGCCCTGTCTTGGTGGCGATTTGCGGGCCCCTTTTGTTCCTGCGGTAGTGTTTACTTTGAAAGTCAAGCGTGAAAAATGCAGCCCAGCTGTGAAAGGGTCCCAGGTAGTCAGTTGGGCTACAATGAACTCAAACTCAAACTCAAAGCGCAGCTGAGGTTGTGTAGGTGATTTGGGGTTAGTTGTCTGGCTGATTTTTTTTCCTTTTTAATAATAAGAAATAAGGAGTCCGTCATCATCATCATCATCGATCTCATCATCGTTGTCGTCGTCGTCGTCGTCGTCGTTGTCATCACCGTCATTGTCATCATCATCAGTAGCAACAGCAGCAGGAGCAGTCCACCATGTGTCATGTGTCATGAATGATAATATTGGCCAGTCTTCCCAGTTCCCTGTCTGTGGCTCGTGGCACATGCTTGTTGGTCATGATCTTCCGTGTTCCCTATCTTAGGATCATGACAGTTTGTTGGTCAGGATCTTTCCATTTCCCTTTCTTTGGCTTGTGACAGACACCTTTTAGTCCGGATCTTTCCATTTCCCTATGTGGGTCATGAGAGACCCACACTGGTTAGGAACATTCCAGTATCATAACTTTGGGTCGTGACAGAGACTCGTCAGTCAGGATCTTTTCTGTTCCCGGTATTCAGGTCATGACAGATCCTTGTTAGGACCATTCCAGTTCCCCTATCTTTGGGTCGTGGCAGACGCTTGTAAGTCAAAGTCTTTCTGTTCCCCGCCCGTGGCTCGTTATACAGATACTTGTTAGTTAGGATCTTTCCCGTTCCCAGTCTTGGCTCGTGCCAAGACAGATCTTTTTAATTCCCTGTCTGTGACTCGTGACCGACCATTGTGATTCAGGATCTTTCCAGTTCTCTCTGTGTGGCTCATGACGGACGCTTGTCAGTTAGGATCGCCCCTTTTTTTCTTATCTTTAGGTCGCAACCAACCAGTTCCCTTCCCTGTCAGTGGATCGTGAGGAGAAAATCAGAAAGTGATCAAGACGGATGTCAGCTTTTCTATGGCTAGCCTGAGAGGGGAACACTCTACTGCACATCTTTCAACGGACCCCCCCCCCCCCCTCCCTCCCCTACCTCGCCCCCCCCCCAGAGTTAAAGTCTCTCAGCATGATCGACATGTGGAGGCTTCTAGCTTATTTACCTGTGTTACACTGACAGTAAGCCTCTCAGAACGTGAAACTAATCCTTCAGGCACCGGAAAACGGCATTGAATGACTGATTAGATAGTGTACTAGATCATAAAGCAGTGTATTGAATCGTAAGTAAGTTTGTCTGATCATGAAGAAGTCTGTCGAATCGTAAGTTTGTCTAATGGTAAAGAAGTCTGTCTAATCACAAAGAAGTCTGTTGATTCGCAAAGAAGTCTGTGGCGGGAGGTTTTTCTGCTGGTACTGTTAGGCCACAGTGTATTCATTATAAATCTTATTTAGAAACAACAGCCAAGAAAACATACTTGGAGGGGGAAAAAAAACAAAACAAAAACAACAACAAAAAAGAAAAAAAAACAACTTAACTCAAGTGGATGCAACAAATAACAAGTGTTTGATCATATTTAAGGAAGTCAACGAAGGAGAGGATGAGGTGTGTGGGGTGAGTGGTGGAGGGATAATTTGAAGATACAAGTTTCTGTGCGTGATAATTACTATCATACAAACCTTGTTAATCAGATACTTGTAGGACATTGTCGTTTGTTTGTAACGTGAATAGGCCACAGATTGCTAGACGCAGAGCGCTGTGGGCTTAACTGTCTTATCATTATCAGTGGAGATCGGACATTTTCAAAAAATATGGGACGTTCAACGCCCTTCTGATTTTGTATGTGCATGAGGATCTGCGATTGACTGGACTGTACACAACATGAACACTGAAACTGTGCGAGGATCGGTCAGAACTTAGAATTTTAAGTTAGTCAGTCAGTACTTTTTTCCCCCTTCTTCTTCATGCAGGATTTTAAGTTAATCGGCCAGTACTTTTCTTTTCTTCAGGATTCTTTGTGAACTTGCCAGTACTCTCATCAACCACAAAAGTTTGCAGAGGAAAGCAGTACACATTGGCAGTGAAAGTATAGTTTTGTTTAGTAAAGCAGAATGTGTGCTTGACACCAGTTTCCCTTTTTGCCGGGTGTTAAGGTTTGGGATGCTATGCGTAATACAGATCCGGCCTGTTACATTCATTAACTGCGTTACCACTGGCGATCGTTATTCAAATAAACCGACCAGGAAACCAAGGACGCCAAGTATTTCTTGTCCCAACATGCATGCATGTGGGCAAAGTAGTTACTTTACAGCGTTAATTGGAAACAAGTAAACGATGGATGAATGTTCTACGGTCGGTCATCTGTAGATCGTACATAAACTTGGTTTTCAGTATTTCATTACAAGAATGTATTTAAGACACTATACTATCAGCTCAATAGGATTTGTTTTTTTCTAACTAACCACCGTATACTTCACAGCATGTTTTGCGTGGTCTAGACCGTATATCCATCGATAGACATGTTTTGCATTTCACCCTCCATCCTCCCTCTCTCTCCCTTCTTTCCTCCTTCCTACTCTTCTCCCCCCCCCCCCCCCCCCCCCCCCCCCAGTCAGTCCCCCCCCCCCCCCCATTTTCTTCATTCTGTCTATGTATGATCTGTCTGTCCACCTGCCTCCCCTTCCCGCTCCCTCCCCGTCTCTTTCTCAGATTTTGTATCGTTCTCTCATTTTCATGATGAAAGACACATCTCGTTCTATTCGGAGAATACATATGATATACATCTCTGCGGGAACGCCTATGTGCGTGTGTTTGTGTGTGCGTGTGTTTGTGTGTGTGTGTGTGTGTGTGTGTGTGTGTGTGTGTGCGCGCGCGCGGGCGTGCGGACAGGTGTAGTAGAAGAGGGGTGGGGGGTGGGGGGGCGAGAGAGAGCTAAGGAGAGTGCGAGTGCTTGCATGAGTTAGCGCGTGTGCGTCATGGATGCGGGTGGATATGAGCAAAGAGTGACAGTGTTTGTGTATGCGCGCGTGTGATGGAAATGATTAAGGGGCTGGGCTTTTAACGAAAAAAAAAACCAACAAACAACTCTGTTTGTGCATGTTTGCTTTTAAAAGCTCATCAGAAGTGGGGCGCATATAACTTCTTCTCAGTATAGGCTTTTGATAGTAACAAATTAAGTGACCAACCAGCTAGAACTGAACTGAACTGAGTATTCTAGAATGGGAACCTAAAGTAAGATCTAAATGACGTCATGATTCGGACGAAAGCTTACAGTTTCGTCACTAGACGTCTACGTCTTGCAACAAGCATAAAGATACTCATGGTGGGCAGAGAACTCGTCGAACTACGCTATTTATTTTCCTTCCCACGACATTCTGTGCGTTGTCTTCTTCATTTTGTCATATGAAGTGTCATCCTTGGACAGACAATGAGGATTATTTTGTGTTCAGCTCATCCGTGATGAAGATGACGTCTGTAAGCTTCGAAGATATCATTTTGTATCTGCTGTTATTCGTTTTCTTCCTGTATTGCGTTGCGCAGACGGGGCTTTTTTCATCGGTAAGCTGTTTGTTGATTTATCGTTACTAATTTTGGATCTGTTTGGCATCGGAGGTCTTGCTTTGCTCCCTTGAAAGAACTTCTGTGCATATTTAGTCTTTTCACATTCCATGGGCATTCAGTAAATGTAGTTGGGTAATATCTGCGTGTTTAAAGACACCCCCTCCCCTCCCCCCTTCCCGTCGACTATCCAGGTACCCGACCTAAAATTCAAACCCGGAAAAGTATGCAGTGTAATTCCCCACCTCAGCCTTCCTTTCGCACTTCTGGGTCAAGCTTTACTGTTCATCTCATTGGTCGACGGCCCACAAAAGAAAAGCCCCAGTCAACAACAGGGTAGACGCGCAGTTTCCACGAGGGGTAGGGGGGGGGTTGGAGGTATTAAAGGCATGTTTACCCTAAACCCTTACCCAGACTACCTAATCCTGACCCAGACCACCTGTCTGTCCAAGTCACATCACACATATCCATCGGTTAACGAAGAGGGAGATGTGGGGTGGGAGGGAATGGGTGAAACAACGCCTGGTGGCTATGATCATGACTATTGTAACAAAAACATCTCGTAATAGACTTCGTCATTGAAACTGCTTACCGTCACGTATGGGGATCTGGTTTGCGTCAAGGGGCGTGCAAAATCACTGGTGTGTGTGTGTGTGTGTGTGTGTGTGTGTGTGGTGTTGGTCTTGTTTAATACTGAACATAGAATATGATCTACTCGATTTTAAGTACAGTTACCCCTAGTCCGTCTTCTTTAAAGCTATGAAAACAAACATTTTAAAACAAAACATTCTGTCAAAGTCTTATCTACAGAATCAAAGACTTTTTCAAAACCAGTAAAAACAGAATGTCGCTCATGATTCAAACAACACTGCTTTTGTTCAGATGCCATCAATGTAAACATGTAATCTGTGGCTGAACAGTTTCCTTCAAGTCCGGTTTGGCATTTTCTAGTTATTTTCCTGCACCCGTCCCTACAACCATTTACTATTTGCTACTGATACTTCACGAAGAAATTACCCCCCCCCCCCCCCCCCCCGAGTTCGGATCAGAATCATTACTTTCTTATATAATGTGTCTGGGTTGGGGGGGGGGGGGGGGGGGGGGGGAGAAAGGTGGAAAAGAAAGAATTCCAGACACGCGTCTGTACGGCTGAAGATGAAATGCTTGACAGTCTGTCATATTGTATTCTTCTGTAATACAAAGCACAGTCCGTAAGCCTAGTAACAGAAGGATTTTTTTTCCCCTTCTGTGCGTTCTAACTATTCTAATCATACACTGTTAACACAGCTACTTATTTCTGAATGAGTGAGATGTCCAAGTAAGCATGCATTCAGAACAAAGTACCTACACAGCGAATTGAAACGACTTTTGGTCGGGAAGCTGAAGGAGAGAAAGAGCGAGCAGTTATGGAAAATTGTTAGAGAAATTGATGTGTTTGAACACACACACACACACACTCACACACACACACACACACACACACACACACACACACACACAAACCAACCCAAACAAAACCAGTGTTGTCAGTGCACCCCACACTTTCGTTTCCAGGAAGTAAAGGTACCGCCTGAAAGTTTTCAAAGGTATATACCTCAACTTACCTTTAAAAAAAAAAAAAAAAAAAAAAAAAAAAAAAAAAAAGGTGTAAATGGGGAAAAATTACCCTTGCTATTGCCAGTATTGAAAGCATGATGACTCGGTGATTAAAGTATTTCGTATTTTTGGCCAGTGTCATAGCGTATTGTCCATTGGCTTCTTCAGTTTTTACCAATCAGCTTGCCATCTTTTTTCTTTTTTCTTTTTCTTTTTTTTTTCTCTCTCTCGGCAAGCAAATTTCCACAGACAAACGATCGTGAAGGATTCCTAATAAATGTGCATTTGCTGATTTTTTTTTTTTTTCCAACTAAAACCCGGGAAGGCGGTGATTAGGTGACGCCGTCATTGTTTGATGACAAAGCTTGTTTTGTGTAATTGAAAATTTTGCTTCGCCATCTGTTTGTTTTTTGCACGCGCGCGCGCGCGCGCGTGTGTATGTGTGTGGTGTGTGTGTGTGTGCGCGTGCGTGCGTGCGTGCGTGTGTGTGTGTAGGAATGAATTTCCTTCAAATAATTTTGTTCATTACCGATGACGCACGCAGAGGAAAACTGATAATAACTAAGTGCTGTCTGATGTGTTCTACTGAGCAGGGTGAATTTCAAACTGACCTTTCCAGGTTAGCTCAAGTTTCAAGCTCTCGCAATAGCCTGACAAAATGAACCGCACGCGACGTTGATGTAATGTGTCGACGCACGTGGAGGTAAACCTTTTTTTTTTTTTTTTTTTGTTTCTCTGCCCATAGTCTTTCATTTCGGAACATATTTGGCAGTTCCTTCGCGTGTATAACGCAAAACCTCACTGAATGGGGAGACGGGGGAATCCATCTAAAGACATGACGAACGAGACAACAACAACAACTGAATGGGGAACCCTGGGTGTTATTTTCATTTTTGTTCGTCCTGAATATAACAACAACCAATGTCTGCAAGTATGCGATGTTTCAGTTTTTTTTTTTTTTTTTTTTTTTTTTTTTTATCAATAGGCCTATGATCATTTGATTTTTACCTGCGGTTTAGAAAATAGACTGAAAGAAAACCGTGTTGTTGCGGTCGCTCCATCTCTTTCGTCCACACCCACCTCCCCCTTCTGTCTCCCACACCACCCCTCTTCCACACACACACACACTCACACACACGCGCACGCACACACACACACACACACACACACACACACACACACACACACACACACACACACACACACACACACACGTCCATGGAGATAGATACAGGTGGTCTTTCAGTATTCAAAAAAAAAAAAAAAAAAAAAAAAAAAAAATCTCCACCTCTTGGAAATTCTATGCAAGTACTTTCCCCCTTTCTCCTGTTACACCTTTACTGTCTTTTCAGGCCAGTTGCTGGTCTGATCTGGAAGGTTCCGTCTTTTGTTACAATTTGTAACATAGCAGCTTTTCTTCTGCAATCTGGCGACTAGGTAGAGAACTGTAAATGCTGTGCAGAATTAACATTAGCTGTTCATTCTGCGATGTTTGTTTGTTTGTTTTTTTTTTTTTCCATCTGACCTCCTTTTATCTGATGATCTGACATCGCCAGTTGTGTGTGTGTGTGTGTGTGTGTGTGTGTGTGTGTGTGTGTGTGTGTGTGTGTGTGTTTAAATCAAGCAGACGGGTCGGCACTTCGAGCACAGCATACTTTTTATCTATCTTAATAATCCCAGTAGTTGAGCTGTTATGTTAATAGTATTGTAGTTTGTGGATATTACAGCCGCCGACGGGCAGATCTGGTACTTTTTTGTTGTTGTTAGTTTGTTCAAATGGAGAGGGTGCAGTCGGAAATTTAAGATGTAAATCTTGCCCGAGATTGCTTGAGGGAAGGGTGCTGGATGGGGTGGGGTGGAGCGTGCAAGTCCAGGAGAATGCCGTCTTTCCCCCTCCCATTCCTCACTCGTTCTGGAAAGTAATGGTGCCGATTTGTGCGATCTGGTGTTTGCTCCAATGCCTTGAGCATTAAACAGTATGGAACTATGTTGATAAGACGCATCCACCCGCTTCCCTCATTCACCTGTGATGGATGTTGTATTGGGTTTTTTTTTTTTTTTTTTTTTAACATGAATCGCCGAGTGTCTTTCCTGCGAGATGCCAGTCCTGAAAGGACTCGGGGTTGTAATCACACTGGTGCTGCTAGTTCATGTTCGTTTTGTGATGTTAAATGGTAGATTTTCCCGGGGCCAAGTACCCCCCCCCCCCCGCTCCCCATCTGTCTTCCCCCATAACTTTTTCACCTTAACGATAGAATAAAAGTGTTGAGCGCGTAGACTTTTGCTCGTCCCAGAGTTGTTTTGACGGTCATGGAAATGTGCAAGACAGAGGGAAATGCTTTGCAGGGTATATTTAGAAAGAACGGGGATGGATCGCTTTCAAGAACCAACTCGCGCGATCTGCGTGTGACACATTGCTGTGATTACATCTCAGGGCTCGAGTAATCAAACTGGCATCAAGGTGGAATTGTTGGTGTAGCGTCTTGGGGGACCATCAGCCGATGGAAAATGCTATATATATTGGCCATAAGCAGTCCACTGTTATCTTGGACTAGCTTATTGCTGTGCCAGTTCGACGTTCCCACATCTAGTTGCGTTGTCCACAAAGCCCCGAGAAAAGCGCGGAAGCTAGCTGACAAAGAGCGGAGTATTTTCAATAGATTCCCCCCCATCCCGACCCCACCCAAACTTCTTTGTGCCACCGCCATATCCCACTCCCATTCGGGCCATTGCTTTTTTCTCGCAACTGTCCAACCTCAACTCTTCTCCTCTGTCTCTGTCTGTCTGTCTGTCTGTCTGTCTGTCTCTCTCTCTCTCTCTCTCTCTCTCTCTCTCTCTCTCTCTCTCTCTCTCTCTCTCTCTCTCTCTCTTCCCTTCCCTTCCCTTCCCTTCCACTCCTCACCCCTATGAACACCGGTTACCAGTTCAAATACCGCTCCCATATGTTTGTGAGAGGTGTCTGGGAGACATCGGTTCATTTATGAACACTTCCAGCCCCACGCTCGTTGCCACTTTGAGCCAGCCCAGCCCACCTGTTTAAAACACGGGCGGCGTGAGGAGGAGGAGCAGCAGAGCCGATCGGATGTTGCTTTCAAGAGGTGTGGAGTTCGTATCTCAGCTCTGCACTTGTATGGTAAAAGATTGGGAGCCTGCGTGGATTGAAACTTCTCCTGTTATATCTGATTTTCTTTGTACATCACTGGCGTATTACCACCAGCTCTCTGCAGGCCAGTCTTATTGTTTTTTTTCATACACACACTGTCGCTGAGTTTTCTCATTCCCACCCCCACCCCTTACCCCACCTCTCTCTCTTTCTTTCTCTCTGTCTCTGTCTGTCTGTCTGTCTGTCTGTCTGTCTGTCTGTCTCTCTCTCTCTCTCTCTCTCTCTCTCTCTCTCTCTCTCTCTCTCTCTCTCTCTCACACACACACACGCACGCACGCACTCACGCACGCACGCAGTCCATCCCTGCCATCCCCACCTCTATACATTGCTTGGTTATAACATTAATGCTCCAGGGTTTTCTGAAGTTCCATTTATCATGTCCCTGTTCATGTTTTTATTTGTTTGTTTGTTCGTGTGTGTGTTTGTTTTTTTCATGCAGACTGGTGTTGTCGCACACCGGTGGAATTAGACCAGCCAGGGGCGAGAGTTATGCCAGGGCCTGGGAAAACAGCTGGGAAAAGTTTCAAAATTTTCTTTGACGCTGAGCGCTGCCAAAGTAAGCTCTCTGTACTCGGTCAAGAAAACTCCCATGTGTCAAGAGTCGACTGACGTCATTTCAGCAAGGCATGGCGGGAATGTATTATCACAGGAGTCTGCAGTGCAGTACGAGGCGGTACCTATATATATATATGGATCTTTTCAGATGTTTGTTTGTTTGTTTGTTTTTTCACATTCGTGGGCCGTGATCAGATTGAAGAAAGTTTGCGTGTGGGGGCTTTTTGGCAACCCGTCAAACGGTATCTCAGCGAGTGCATGTGTTCGCGAGTGGAGATGGGCTCCGGTTCGGATATCCAAACTTGTTTGTTGTCGTTGTCACTTCTGGGTTTTGAAAGACCGGTATTTGCACACCAGTCCATGTCACAACTTCCAGACTAACGCCAACATTCGTTCGTTTGGAATCTCTTTCTCCCCCTCCTTCCCCGCCTCCTTAACCCATCGTCCCCCCTCCCCCCATTTCAACCCACGACGACGTCTCCACACACACACACACACACACACACACACACACACACACACACAACGAAAAATATTTTGGCAACTTTCCTGTTCCAGTGAGAGAGAGAAATGTGTGTGTGTGTCGGGAGGGGAGGGGGTGGGGGGGGGGGGGGGGGGGGGGGGGGTAGTAGTGCGCAAGTTTACGCAGGGCATGGGTGTGCGTGCGTGCGTGTGCGTGTGTGTGGGCGCACGTGCAAGTCGTGACGTGTGTGTGTTTTTGCACTCGGCATAATAAAGTGGGGTCAGCAGATAGTAATACTAATATATTATTCAATAATCTAAAGACAATGTAGACTTGAGAGAGAGAGAATCGTATGCGTTGTGCTTTTCGAATTTTACGTCGTCAAGTAAAGCAAATTATAGACAATAAATTTGTGCTGAACTCGACAAGACGTCGCTTCATACCTTCCCGTTCCCGTCTGTCTCTCCGCATCTTCCTCATTCATATGGTAGGCAAACGATTGTTGATCAAGGTTAATAATGTTGCACATGCACGGCGTGTAGTTAGAAAGCTCGACAGGAGCGTGTATTCTTGAAAACGGCTTTTTTCGGTTTGTAGTTATTTAAAGAAACAATAAATTACCCCCCCCCCCCCCCCCCCCCCCCCCCCCCAAAAAAAAAAAAAAAAAAAAAGGATCCTTGACAATTCGGGCCGCTTTTTTCCCAACCGCTACACAAGGAACGTACTGGTCTTACCGGTGTGTTCTAATGTTGAATGTTCTTCTTCCGCAAGGCTCGCTGTTTTCGAAGATCCGGTGTTTCTCAGGATAAGTGCAGGTTAAGTAAAGTGAAAGACCCGGGTAAACACGTTCAGTATACCCAGGACCCACGAGTCGCTTCACTCGTCGTTCAGCTTGAAATTGGCCGAAGCAGCGGTTTGCTATGAGATGTCCACGCTACCCCCAGCTCTTAGTTGCCGTGGATTTATCATTTACTGTGAGTATACGAACATGCATTTTACCCCGTTCTGTCTCGTTATCTTTTGCAATGCCCATGGATTTCCAGTGATGCTCAGCATTTTAACATTCCAATGGACGCCTGAATAAGATTTTGTTACAATACCAAGGTTACGATTTTTCGTATAAATTTGCAGGTCTATCCATAGTCATTAACTGTTATTGATTGTAATATCCTTTTCCCTTCTTCAAGCGAGCGCGTGCATGTAATTGCGTTTGCTCAAGACACATACAAACACGCTCACATA
>JADBJO010000990.1:160000-170000 GCA_016801955.1 Conus betulinus | reverse complement strand
CCCCTGGATATAAGCGACAGACATTTGCGACGCTACCTCACAGTATCAGTATCATTTCGAGCGGCAGGTGGTGAAGGCTGCTTGGTTGTTGGTGTCTGTGGAAGCGCGACTACCGTGTGGTTCCCTCTGCCTTCTGTTTTGAAGGTAGACGGGAGACGTCTCTTGCAGAAGAGCATTGAGGACTCTTTCTAAAGGAGGCGGAAAGCCTGTCACAGGCATAATGGACAACTTCTTTTAGGGAGCGTTGCAAACTTTTTTTCTTTGTTGTTGTTAACACCGTCATGCTGGCAGTCAGACAAGGGGACCTCTGTTTGTGTGTGTGTGTGTGTCGTGTGTGTGTGTGTGTGTGTGTGTGTGTGTGTGTGTGTGTGTGTGTGTGTGTGTGTGTGTGTGGGTGTGTGTGTGTGTGTGTGTGTGGGGGGGGGGGGAGAGAGGGAGGAGAGAGAGAGAGAGAGAGAGTGTGTGTGTGTGTGACTTGTGTGTTTGATAGTGACCAAGACTTCTTTCTTATTTTCAGTCAGTAATGGCTTTTCTCTCCTGTCTCGCCTTCTGTGTCATTTCAGTGGCGCGTATCCCTCATTCCGGGCTCTCCGTCTACAGCCACACCCTGGCTTGCCTGACCGCAGCCCCGGTACCCGCAACCCACAAGACGCAGTCAATGTCAGGTCACCATGAGGCAATCCACCCTGAGACGAAATACTACACCTTTCCCGAGTTACCTCTGCATTCATACTCGCTTATGCGCACCTACCCACCTACCAAACATTCCACTCTTTCTGGGAATAGGTTGTCACACTTCTCTTCTGACACAACTTAGAACAAGAAATTTAGTGTCTATTAGATTTATGATATACACATGAAAAAAATCAAATGCAGAAAATGATCATATGAAACCTCAGGAGATCAGAACTTCCTTAAACCGGGTAAACACTGCAATAGGCTTCTTTCTTACTTGGCCAGGTTTCCACACAATCACAGTTTGCACACCATACCGCAGTTCTGTTTCTGTCATCACTGAAATAGGTCATTGCAAAATGACTCGGCAGCAGGTGATGGTGACGCCTTAAGTCGTGTGCATCAGGTTCAGGACTGGGTCTCCTTGGTCGTCTGTGGGGACTGTTCTTTGAAATGGAATTCTTCTTCTCGTTTTTTTTTCTTCCCCTACCTCTGACTTTAGGACTTAGCTTTTCTTCTCCGTTCTTCTTGTCTTCTTCGCCCCCCTCCTCTGGGTTTTGGACTTGGTCGGACTTTTTCAGTTCTCGTTTTGACACTTTTGCCTGCGCCTAGAGGACTTGCTGTCACTTTAGTCGCCCGGACCACATTCTGTCATACCCAGTTTATCCTGTTCACTCTCCCTTCTTTCTGTCCACGTGTCATGTTTCGTTCGGACTGTCTTTCCCAACGTGTAGTTTACATAGGGATTTAAATCCCATGGGCTATGTCCATATCTACGTTGGGCCTCTCAACAGCTATGCTCACATCCACAATGAATCTCTGTGACTACGTTTTTCGACAGACCAGCATTCACACGAATCTTCTGTATAACAGCCAAATGGACATCGAAAATTCCCAGCATCTTCTACGGTCACTTTCGTACATGTTTTTTTCCTTAGAAAGCGGGGACAGCTTCGTCCACACTCATTCAAACCAGCCCAGACAGAAACATCAGCACCGCATCTTTCAGCAGTACCAGTTGAACAAAGAAAAAACTCGTGTTCTTCAAGTGAATGGTCCATGGGCTCGGGTCTGTTTTTCTTTACTGAATAATCTTCCTGTGAATAAGTCCCGAGCACCACACTTAATACTCCAAGAGCTGAATGGATGATTTGTCCCCTCTTGACTGCTAAGGGTTCAAATTCGAGAATCCTTCCCGCCTTCCCTGATTTCTGTCACATGTCAGTAACTACCTGATAGCTTCGATTTCCTTCACGCGGCTTGGAGATCTGCGCTAGCTGAGGAGGACCTTATTGGTAACTGGCTTACTATCCTCTTATCTATCATTCTCTGAGTCGTTGTCATTTAAAGCACTTAAGGCCGTGCGTGAGAGGTCTCGCTTCCTTGACAGTTCCCTTGTGTTCGGTGTATATCATTTACTTCACTGGTGAGCGTTGAACAGGACTGGCGATTCATAGTACACTGCTCTTGTTTCACAGGTTTTGTTGTATCCTTCGGATACATTTGAGGATATATTTTACCCATAAACTCTGGCTTTTTTTTTTAAAAAACCCATGTAAGCGCGTCATGGCACGTTTTTATCAGTCAAATCCAGCGATCAACCCAAAAGAAATTCTAGTTTTCGAAATTGTATTTCATACGCGACCTCATTGATCAAGGTAAGTGCAGAGAAGGGACGCATTGTGAACCGATGAAGCTGTCCATTGTTGCTGTCTTTATCTGTACCGCTAGCGTTGTAATCATTATCATGATGAGGAAAGGCATGGGATGATAGGAACATCGTACAAAGTGATTATAAAAAAAAGAGAGAATCGCTAGCCTACGCTGCTCATGGATGTATTTGAATTAACCGTCTGAAGTATATCAAGGGAGGTAGACAGTAGGCTTAAAAAAAGACAGGAAGTGCATCCGGGTGGAGTATTCTCTTGGACCAGGCCAGTTCTTTTATTGGACTGATGATGGTGATTATTAGTCTTATGTGCATCTGTCTCTGGATAACAAAACTGGACTAAACCCGATCAGCTTCTGGGCTGGCGGTGGAATTCGATTAGGCAACGGTACGCCTGTATGTTGCCCAAGCAGACCATGGGTCACCATGCACGCCCCGCCCCGCCCCCCCACCACCGCCCCGCCCCGCGCGCGCGCGCGCGCCAGGACTTAACCTAAGTTGATCCACAATGTACCTTAGGGACCACTGAACACGTTTCTGGTTGTTCCCAGGAAATAAACTCATTTGGACTATGAGTTATGGCCCTTGATTTAAGGGTACCCCCATGTATGCTGACCACAATCATCAATTTAAAATCAAATGTAGCTCATTTGAATGACCAAAATAATCCACGTTTCTGTTACTTTGGTAGCTAAATCAATGTCTTGCCGCCTTAAATAAGCCTTTTGTGTAGTCAGTATAGTATCTTGGCTTCAGGGATGCGCTATCTACTGAAACCGTCATCACTGAGCCAGAAGAACGCCCAGATTGTCTTTGCTCTAGAGATATTTTTGTGATTCTGAAGTGCTTCCAGTCTATCAAGGTTTTAGTGAACTTTTGGTAAGAGTCACGATAGTAGCCACATCCTGCCGTAAATCATCTGGAACGCAGTTGCAAGCCTCTTCCATCCGATATGGAGAATCCAGTGGCTGCAATAATCTTTTCTGCAAATGTCTTGAAGTTTTGTCAGTCTGTTCTGAGGTCCTTTGCAGTTTGAGAGTTGTACAAATGATCTCTTGTTAGAATCGCTGAAATGAATGACACACACACTTCACTAACAGGGCTGTCTTAATGTTTTCGCTTTCTTTCCGTCATGTTCAGTTGATCATTACACCAGATGATTCACACACACACACACACACACACACACACACACACACACACACACACACACAAAGAAATAGTAGTACTACTAATCAAAACATTTGGGGGGGGGGGGGGGGGGGGGGGGGTTTAAGATGCAAATGCATGCGATTTCCAAGGAGTGTTATTATTATACATGTACATATGAAATGTAGAAAATTCGTTATATTTATTAAAAACAACAAACGTCTAGAACAGCAAATTGTTTCATATTACTGTTGTATTTCACTACAATATATTCATTTTGTTTTACAGCAATGCTTGTTGCAAATAACAAACAATTTTGTTCTGTTTAAAGCGCGTTGTGTCGTTTTTGTCGAAATCGCACATTTAGGGGGTATATAGAAGATCCATTTAACTTTCTACCTATGAAAAACGGGACTAGGAAGCCCTGCTTGGTCCTGAATGACCCAAAGGCATTGTTGTATATGAAAACAACCCCCCAAAAGCCCTGCTTTGTATTATTTTCAATGTATCGCAGATAACATACAGTCTGTATTGTACAAATGACGGTTTCAGTAGATAGCTCATCCCTGAAGCCAGGATATACTACACTGGACTACACAAAAGTTTTTTTAAAGACAGCAATTCATTGATTTAGTTATCAAAGTGACAGAAACGTGGATTTCTGGTCATTCAAATGAGCTACATTTGACTTAAATTGATGATTGTAGTCAGCATACATGGGGGATACTCTTAAATCAAGGGCCATAACTCATAGTCCAAATGAGTTATTTTCTGGGCAACAACCAGAAACGTGTTCAGTGGTCCCTAAGGTACACTGTGGATCCACTTAGGTTGAGTGCGGGGGGGGGGGGGGGGGGCATGCATGGTCTGCTTGGCAACTATGTCAATGACACATCTAGACTACACCTGTTCTGGTATTGCTGGGTTGACGATGGCATTTGTCTGAAGTACGTTAGGTCTGTGGATGGATGACACTATGGGACTAAACCCGTCCTGTTGTTGGGCTGGTGATCGTGATTCATTAGTCTAGAGGACGTCGAGGTGGATGATACCCCTGTCAGGCAAAATCTCTACTGTTACTGGGCTGGTGATTCAGTAGTCTAAAGTACGTCAGGGGGAATGATGCTCTTGTCAGATGTAAAAGCCGGTTTTGTGCTCGGCCGTCTTGGGTGAATTTTAAGTAGGACTGAGTGATGCACCTGTCAGGCCTAAGACCCGCCTATTACTCGGGGTGATCATCCTGATTTCATCTTTAAAAGGCTGCGAGTGGACGATCCTCTTGTCAGAGACTAAACCCGTTCTGTTACTCGGCTGATGGTGGTGATATATGTGTCTCGATGGAGGGTGTGTATATATGGACCTAACCCTTCCTTTTGCTATAGTAGTGATGGTGATTCATATGTTCAAAATGTATCTGATTGATTGATTTCCCCTTTTGGGATAAACCCGTTCAATTATTGGGCTGTGATGCCAATGAAAATGGAGAGTGCGTTGGATCGCTTATATTTATTGGTGGGCTGATGACTGTACTTAAATAGTCCAAGAATTAATTTGGGTTGGGTGATATTTCTGAACTAAGAATCCCATTCTGTTTCTGGCCTGGCAGTGGTGATTCAGTAGTGTAAAACACGGCTGATGGGTGATACATCTGTTGCTGGGGAGATGATGGGCATGCGTTGGTCTGAATTAAGCGAGTCTTGCTCGATGATTACTCCAGAAGTAAATCCCATTTTAGTGCTGGGCTGGTGATGATGACTAATAAATCACTTTCCTTTGTTCATTTTCGCTTTTTCTTTCTGTCTGTCTTCAGTCCTTTCTGTGTTTCGTTTTGGCATTCCTCTTCTCCTCCTCCTCCTGTTTTTCTTCCTTTCTCTGTCCTTCCTTTCTCTCCTCCCTCCTTCCCGCTCCGCTTTCCGCTTGAAGTGGTGTCGTTCGGCTAGCTGTCTTGTCCGTCAGTTGTAATCCTCTGATATGGCCCCTCGTGGTTGGCTGGGCTGCAAACCGCATGAATTCTCCCGAGGGTGACAAACGGCGGCAGAGAGCCGGTCTGTCCGCCCCAGCAGCCCGGGAGCTGCCTGTCTTGACACCTTATGCACAGTGTCATTGGCGGCTATGCCACTCGCTGGTTCGTGGAAGCGCACTCCGTCGTCGTCGTCGTCGGGCGGCGGCCGCCTGTGGGTTTATGACGCAGATTGGATGCTCGTGCGGTCCTCTCTCTCTCTGTCTGTCTGTCTCTGTCTCTGTCTGTCTGTCTGTCTCTGTCTGTCTGTCTGTCTGTCTCTCTCTCTCTCTCTCTCTCTCTCTCTCTCTCTCTCTCTCTCTCTCTCACACACACACACACACGCGCGCGCGCGCACATGCTATCATTTTGTTGTCTGTCTGTCTGTCTGTCTGTCTCTCTCTCTCTCTCTCTCTCTCTCTCTCTCCTCTCTCTCTCTCTCTCTCTCTCTCTGTTGGCGGATAGTGGTGGCGGATGACACTACAAGCAGGCTTGTGTTGCTGCTGTTAGCCATCTATTATGAATGAACCACCGATGACTGTCGTCATATACTGTGCGCCATGAGTCTCGTGGGACCACGATTCACATTTTCTTGCGCTCATTTTTCGTCGTTGAACTTTGGGTTTTCTCCGTCTCTTGGGGGGGGGGGGGGGGGGGGGGGACACGCGTTCGTTGTGTGTGGGTGTGTGTGTGCGTGCGTTTGTGCATGCGTGTGCGTTACGTTGAGGAGAGGGAGGGAAGGTGGGTGGGAAAGGGGGTGTCACCGCGCGGATGGACTCTTACTTGTAGAACTGAACACAGGGAGGGGGATGGGGGTGCGGTGGGTAGGGTGAAGCAGTAGTACTTGGAAGAATTTTTTTTTTTTAGAATGACGGATTTATGCTTAATGATAGTAATTATAATGATAATTGTAATTATGAGAATGAAAATAACACTAGCAGTAGTACAAAAGGACGATGACGATCATCATCGGTATTGTCATGTCTTCGTGCCTTCCTCATTGCTCTCCGACAATAGGTCATGGAGGTGCCTGCCCAAACGGACTCGTGCTGCACCGTCCAGGGTCTTTTCAGTTGTCTGGTCTTGTCCTTGATCTAGAGGTGAATGATTTTGCTACTTTCCTCTTCGTCTGATTATTATCTGTTATTAAAAACTTACCATTACTATTGTCATTATTTGTGTGTTGGCTGTGGAGGAATCAGACCAGTTCACCTGTACGAGTCCGCTGTATTTTATACACATGTTGGTGAAAACGCGCGTGCGTGAGCGTGCACACACACACACACACACACACACACACACACACACACACACACACACACACACACACGCGCACACACGCACACACTCACACACACACACACACACACACACACACACACACACACCAAATCAAAGAGGAGGGGGATTCTTGAGCGACTTGCGGAGTGTAAAGATGATTGCCTGGGTGTGCTAAATCATTGACACAACTCTCGCAAACTCGCCTGCGCGTCTGGCTGTGGATGCTTCGTCGACAACATGCTGACACGTGGGAACTGGTCCTGAAATTATCGCGTGGAGGGTGGGGGTTAGAGAAGATGAATTTTTGCCAAAGCGTGCTGATAGATCAGTTTGAAAAGTAAACTGTAAAAAAAAAAAAAAAATGATGATGTTTTGGGTTGTTACTGCAAGGTATTCCTCTACTCTCTGTGTGATGGCTGTTGGAAATGAACCGTAAACCCCACCCCCACCCCCACCACCACCGCCACCACCCACTTTTTTTTTCTTTCACAGAAACATGAAAGACGAAACATCCCCTTCCTGTCCTTTCTCGCTTTTTTTTTTTTAAAATACTTTTTTTTTCAAACAAAAATGTAGAAGATTTGTACACAGTCTTTGTGGAAAATAAAATCCTTTTTTTTTGTTTGAAAGTACACCGATATTAGTTTTAGAATTTGAATAGGTCTGGGGAATGCATTGTGGACTCATGTTATTAGGGTTTTTTGTCGTTGTTGTTATTTTCAATTTAGAATTCATGTAACGTCAAACAAGTACCTGTTTGGCGAGCTCACCCGCACTATTAGTGCCTCTTTTTCAGTCGAAATATTAGAGGGAGTACAGTCAGCCATATGTAGCTTTGCTGTTTCAGTTCTCTCGTTAGCCACCTGGTGGGCAGGACTGTTCTCACTGTGACCCTCCTCCGCCTACACTGTAATGAAAGTGAAACTGAAAGCCTCCCTGTCTCCTTCTTCTTCTTTCTTTTTTAAACCTCTTTCTTTTCCCTCTCCATTTTCTTTATCCATCTTCTTCTTCCTTTTCTGTGTTATTTTTCCTTCCTCCTCCTCCTCCCTCCTCCTCCTCCCCCCCCCCCCCCCCCCCCCCCCCCCCCCCTCCCCCTCCCACCCCTCCTTTTTTCTTTTCTCCTTCCTTTTCTTCTCATTCATTCATTCATCATTCTGCTTCTGTATTTTTTTTTTTCCTTTTTTCTTTTCTGTCCACCTTTTCTTTTCATCTTCTTTTCGTTGCCTCTTCTCCCCTCCCCTCCCCTCCCCGTCCTTTTTCCACCTCCCTTTTCTTTCCCTCTTTCTTTTTTGTCTTCCTCTGTTTATTCTTATTTCCCTTTTTCTTGTGTCCTTTTTTTTTTTTTTTTTTACGCACACGCACACGCACACGCACACACACGCACACATTTTTTTCGTATTTCTTTTTTTTTGTCTTATTTTTTCTTTTCATCTTGTAAAAGATTCTTTGTTTTCTCCAGCTTGCATCTTTTAGACTCTTCAGCGTTACCTGCTCGTTTTCTCCTTTCTCTTCCTCTTCGTTCTTCACGTTTCTCCTCTTCTTCTCAGTTCTTTTATTCTTACTCACCCGTCATCTTTTTTCCTATGTCTTTTTTTTTCCCCCCCAAACCTCTTTTGCTTCTTCCTCTTCCGCTTCCTTTTTAAAAAAGAAATATTTGTTTTTTGTGTTGTTTTTATATTATTCGTCATTTCCTCCTCCTCCTCCTCTTCTCCTTCGTTTCGTTTGTTCCTGTTTGAACGTTTGGCCTCACGTCATCTTCTTTGCCCTCTGGAGGTCTCGCCGCCCCAACTCTCCTGTACCCAAGGTGTGTTTCCTTGGCATGCGGCAGCATGCTTATTTTAGTCCCCATTTCACACCCCCTCTCTCTCAGATGCCGGAAAGCCCCACAACATTTGCTCCCCTTCCCCTCCCCTCCCCCCTCATCCCTCCCAAACCCTTTTCCCCCGACCCCCGACCTTTTCTCAAATCCATGATACCCCCCAACTCCCCTCTCCCTTCGCTTCCGCTACAAGTGACGACACTAAAACACCATTGACATATATCTGCAGGAGAGAAAGAGGGCCATCCAAGAAATGCTGTAGACACATGCGCGGATGCACGCGCGCCTCTCTTTCTCTACGTACCTCTCTCTCTCTCTCTCTCTCTCTCTCTCTCTCTCTCTCTCTCTCTCTCTCTCTCTCTCTCTCGTCTGCTCGTTCGTTCGCTTGCTCGTTTCCGTTTCGCACTGCACTGCACTGATCTTGGACAATCTGTAATCCACGCCGTCAGCCGGGGGCGCCTCTGACGGGGCAGGCTTAGAGTATTACAGCCAACGGATCTGCCCAGTAAAAAAAAAAAAAAAAAAAAAAAACGCGTACCTTCGAACTTCTATACGCTGAGGTGGATTCATTGAGCGGAGTGCGTCATCTGCAGGCATGCAAGTGTGTGGTGGAGTGTGTCTGTATCCGCGTAAGGAAACCGTACCAAGTCCACGACAAGCAACAGTCTCGAGTGCACGTCGAGTCGAGTAGCAACGTGTCAAAGTTTTGTTGTCAAAGGGAGCTGTGTTATTGTTGTGTTGTGTATCGTGAGTGATTGAGCTCTCCACTAGCGGTGGTCTGTGTGTACTACTCTAAGACACGCGTTCGTCAGATTCTGTGACTAAGCGGCGATAATGGATTTGATGTGGTCTGTGTGATATTCTGATGTGTATTTGATGGAGAGAGAAAGTGGTGGTCTCTCTGTGTCTCTGTCTGTCTGTCTGTCTGTCTCTCTCTCTCTCTCTCACACACACACACACACACACACACACACACACACACACACACACACACACACACACACACACACACACTCTTACTCTCTCTCTCTCTCTCTCTCACACACACACACACACACACACACACACACACACACACACACACACACACACACACACACACACACACACACTCACTCACTCACACACACACACACACACACACACACACACACACACACACACACACACACACGCCAGCGCGCATTCACCTAACACTGACGCACTTCACGCTTTGGTTGGCTTTCCGAATCTAGGACATACGTTAACTTGCTTTGAAAAAAAAAAAAAGGAAGAAAAAAAAAAAAAAAAAAAAAAAGAAGAAGAATGTTTCATTTGTAGGGTTTCACATGACAAACAGACGCGAGGCGTCCGTCACATGTTGAGGTCGGAAGTGACGCACAGAAAGAGCGTGAAAGGGTGGAAAGCG
>JADBJO010000990.1:147500-155000 GCA_016801955.1 Conus betulinus | reverse complement strand
ATTAGTTGAATTCCGTTTCAGCGTCAAATTTTGTGAATGAATGACCGTTATTCAAGGCGACTTAATCTGTGTGCAGGTTTTGATGACATTGAAAATATTTCTCTCATTTTTTTTTTTTTTTTTTTGAATGTTACTTTTCTTTTTGCATTATTATGTAACATTTTTTTTTTATCTGTGTGTGTGTGTGTGTGTGTGCGTGTGTGTGGTGTGCGCGCGCGCGCGCGCGCGCGTGTGTGTGTGTGTGTATGTGTATGTGTGTATAAAGTCATTTAAAAGTTTTGAAAAAAAAAAAAAAAAATGAAACGAAAGTCCCTATCACGTATTGAGAATGAAATGACTATCAGTGTATGAAAGCGAATCTATCGTCTCAGGCACAGTAGGCTTACTCACGTCATGTCCTTGAACATCCAGTGTGAAGTTGCTGCTGTTTTCTGGATAGCAGGCCCGCTGTTAAAAAGCCTTTGCGCGAAGCCTGAGGGATCTCGTTCGGAAATTGTACTTGCCCCCCTTGTCTCTCTGTCGCCGTCAGTCATGGTCTGCATGGTTTATCTATCAGCTTATCTCTTGACCCCGCCTCTCTTTTTTTTCCTCCGGCTTGTCTTTCTGTTTATCTCTGTCTCTCTGTCTCTCTTCTTCTCCCTCCCCCCTCCCTCTCTCTCTCTCCTTCCCCCTATTTCACCACCCCCCCCCCCTTTTTCTTTCTCTTCAGGACCCCACCCCCACACTCCACCCCATCTTTCGCCTTCCTTTTTTTTTTCCGCCTTTTTTTTCCTTTTTAAAAAAAAAAAAAAAAAAAAAAAAAAGAATTATTATTATTTTTGTTTGCGTCTTCTGGAGTTCTGTTGCCTGGGGTTGACTCCGATGAAGTAATTATTAGTTGTAGTTCAGTCTCATCTGTAACAGATCTGCGGACACCATTGGTGTCTTTTGAACACCATTTTACTAAACGACAACACAACGACGACGACGACGACAACAAACAACAACAACAACAACAACAACACAACAACAACAACACACACACACACACACACACCACGCACGCGCGCGCGCGCGCACGCACGCACGCACGCACGCACGCACACACACACACACACACACACAACGACTTTATGGTCCTCAGTACCAAAAAGTGCTTGAAGGTGTGAAGGAATGTGTATAAGGTGTTAGTTTATCATTTACACGCTCTCTCTCTCTCTCTCTCTCTCTCTCTCTCTCTCACACACACACACACACACACACACACACACACACACACTCACAGATATCTATCCGTCTGTTAATCTATTTGTTGGTCAGACTGCCTATCTGTCTATCTCTCTATCTACCAATCTATCTGCACTTAACATTTACGTAGTGGGGGAAAAACTCAGGCATGGGAACGGGACATTTCTGTGTCGTTAAGACAGCCTGGCAAAGACTGATTTAATTACAGATGAAAACGGGGGTTGAGTGGGATATGAATAAGGTGAAAAGAAATAAACGGGATAAAGAATAGACGTACACTTTTGATCTGAGAGAGTGGCAGTCTCTTGCTGTCAACAATACAGGGTGAGACGAGAAAGATTTTGCCTCTGAAGTTTTGGAACTGAACGCGAAAACGGTTTCTTTACAAACGAGGGCTGAAACCGACACTGAGCGTTCCGTGAGACGACAACCGAGAGCTGATAAGAAGGGTCGCGAATACACCCGTTTCCTGGAAAAACGTTCGAATCTCGGCTGAGATGCGTTGCATTGCCCCAGTATGAATATCAGGAACGCAGAGCTAGTGTGCAGACCCCGACCTGATGAATGACAGCCGTTGTTTGGACAAACAGAACACAGGCCTGGGAGGAAAGGAGAAGGACTGGATTGGGCGGGGAAGAAGAGAGAGGGGGTGGGGATGGTGTGTGTGTGTGTGGTGGTGGTGGTGGTGGGGGGTGGTGGGGGGGGGGGGGTAAACAGGGGAAGGTCACCAGCCTACATCCATGTATATACACATTATATTGTTGGTTGTTGTGTTTTGTTTGCCGTGAAGAAAAGTTAAACACAGCACTATCGAAACTCTTTCTCTGCGTTTTTTCTGACGGAGCTAGCCTTTCTCTAGGTACGTGTAATATTGCTGGCTGCACAGTAATTGCTTACGTGGCATGTTTAGCTGTATGCAGTTTGTGTGTGTGTGTGTGTGTGTGTGTGTGTGTGTGTGTGTGTGTGTGTGTGTGGTGAGAGAGATCTCCGATCCAGTGTGAAAATCGGCATTTTAAAAAGATAAATCAGTTATGATACATAGAATTACTATTAGGTTTGGGGGGGGGGGGGGGGGGGGGGGGGGGGGGGGGGGGGGGTGTCTTGCTGTGCACTCGGACTGAGCCGCCCAGTGCTGGGTGCCACGTTATACATAATGCTGTCGCCCGTATGCGGGCAGTATTTGATCAGTAATAATAGTGTGACAATAAGTCGTCGTCGTCGTCGTCATCATCATTATCGTCGTCATCATCATCATCATCATCATCATCATCATCATCATCATCTCTAGACTGCCAAAACATCTGTTGGTAAAGTCGTCTGCTGTTTATTGACCAGGACTCTGACGCAGGGTGCCATGTGGAAAGTATTGTTTCTTGCATTTAAAAAGAAAAAAAAAAAAGGTTAGCTGTGACGTCTGCAGAACACACATTTATTGAAGATTAACTCGTCTCGCAAGTAAAGTGTATAGAAGTTGAATAAGCATCTCTGTGCACTCTGGTGTGTGTGTGTGTGCGTGTGCGTGTGCGTGCGCGCACGTGTGTATTTTAGCTGTTTATTCACAAGTGAAAACGTGCGCGCACACACACACACACACACACACACACACACACACACACACACACACACACACACATACACACACACACACACACTCTTCCTCTTCTCTCTTCCCGCCATGTTTTACTTTTTGCATAAGAGGCTAGTGACGAGACGTAGTCCTCGTCACGATGTTACTAGATGAAATACTACTAATGATAGATCTTGATATTAGAGGAAAGAAGAAAGAAGAAGAAGGGGGAAAAAAAAAAAAAGAGACCATACCGAAAATTCCAGGTGCATAATGAAACGCAAATCTTTTGATGGGAAACATTTTCAGTTTCCAGTGAAGAAATCTATTAAAAACTATAAAAGTCAAAAGAGTTTCTTGTTTACGCCATTTTTTTCCCCCTGGAGAAGAACACTGCACATTTGATGACAGCTTCTCCTAAGGGCTGCGAATGTGTAATTCCGTCTGAGGTCTGGAAGGACTATCAGGAGAATTTGTGGATGAAAGGAGCCATTGCCATTTGCAAATTGAGAAGTCAGGATAGGTCCTAACCACCTGACAATGAGGGATCTAGTGCTTTGTTGTGTTAAACATGGGCAGTTGTTTCCTTTTTTTCTGTATTTCATCTTGTCGAGTCTTGATCTGTATGTTAACAAACAAAAAAACAAGAAACAAACATATTTGAATCTGTCTGCTTGTTTGTCATTCCGAGCACATAGATGCGTTGCACTGTAGCCAAAGGATGAATCAGACAGCTGCCAGTTTTATTTGATATATTGGCTTGTGTGATTACGAAAGGAATGCGCACTGTAAAGTGTTGAACTCTCTCTCTCTCTCTCTCTCTCTCTCTCCCTCTCCCTCTCCCCCCCCCCCCCCCCCCTCCTTCCCTCCCCTCGTCCCTCCGCTCCCCAGTTCCCTGCCAAATAACGATGGAGAAAAATTATGGAGAAAGACAGACGGACAAGACAAACGAGGGGGAGAAAAGGGAGTGGAGTCGGAGAGAGATCCACGGAGACGGGGGGGGGGGGGGGGGGGGGGGGGGGGGGGATGCTCTCTCTCTCTCTCTCTCTCTCTCTCTCTCTCTCTCTCTCAGACACACACAAAGTATGCGCGCGCTTCCCCTCTCGTCCTCGCGGCGCGGCCCCCCCCCCCCCCCCCCCAAAAAAAAAAAAAAAAGAAGAAAGAAAACTAACAACAACAAAAACCCCTCCATACTGCACTCTTTCTTCTCTGCACATCCTTTCCCTTTTCTGTTGTAGTTTCAGTTTCATTGAAAGAAAATTCCTGAATGTGTCCTAGAGACACGCTGTCCACACAAAGTTACGGCTGGCGTTGTCGAGGAACAATTCTCTTGAACACGCGCCCGATCCTAAATTGCCTCCAAACCTGTCAAGCTCCTGACAATGCTGTGGTGAATTCCGCACAACCCGCATACACAGTTTCCCAGAACACTTGGGCTTTGGGAGAGGGCGGTTATTTCGAAGTCCACCGAAAAGATAAAGAGAAACGACAAGGCGTGTAAATAATTCCGGGGTGGGTGGGGGAATGCGGTGGGGGGGGATGGGGGGACTTGGGCAGCCATTTGGGCGACGAGATATCGGATCGAACGTGATTTTCATAAAACGGGGCAAATAAAGCATGCAGGTAGAACGAAAGGTGCGCGAGTGCACGCACGCACCTGATGTTTCTTTACTGTTAATGCTTTGCGATTCTTTTCTTTTTCTTTGTTGTGTTGAGCTGATCTGAATACGCCAGTTCCAATGCATCGTGTTCGTATTATTTCCCCTGGAGACACGGCTTGACACGCGCAGGAAACGCAGTTTTTTGGACCGGTGAGAAATGTCTCGTCGCAGCAAGGTTGAAACGAGTTAGAGAGGAGGAGGAGGGGGGGGGGGGGGTGGGGGGCGCACAGGGGAGGGATTGTGGGGGTAGGGAATACCGATTGCCAAGCTCTGTGTTCCTACAGTCATAGTTAGTTGACTTTTTGTTTCTTTCGCACGGAATTAACACCCGCTCTCTGTCTGTCCGTCTGTCTCCCTCCCTCCCTCTCTTTCTTTCTCTCTCTCTCTCTCTCTCTCTCTCTCTCTCTCTCTCTCTCTCTCTCTCTCTCGCTCCCACCTCCCTTTTTCCTCCCACTCTCGGTCCCTCCCTCCCTTCCTCTCCCCTTCCTCCCCTCTCTCTGTCTGTGTCTGTCTGTCTCTCTATGTTTGTCTGTCTGTCTGTCTGTTTCTCTCTCTCTCTCTCTCGCTGTCTGTGTGTTTCGACCTAGGAAAAGTTTAAGGGCACTGTGAAAATCCATTACACACACACGCACGCGCGCACACACACACACACACACACACACACTCACACACACACACACACACACAGAGAGAGAGAGAGAGAGGGGGGGGGGGAGGGGAGAGAGACTTGCCCTAAGTTTTGAAGGCTGTGCTTTCATCGCTTTGACACAGTGGGTTTTATTGAGGTTCAAGACGTAGACCAGTCCGCCTTTGACTGGCCCGTGTCTGTCGAACGTCGAGGACCACGACACAATACTTATGGGAGGAGTATACAAACAGGTTTGCTCACGCTGTTCGTGTGTGTGTGTGTGTGTGTGTGTGTGTGGTACGTGCGTGTGTGTGTTGTACGTGTGTGTGTGTGTTTCCTTAAAAAAGAAAAGATTAGGTTGTGAACTGGATGACGTGCACACGCACACGTAAGGCATATATACTCCCTCGCTGTCTCTCTCTCTCTCTCTCTCTCTCTCTCACACACACACACACACACACCTCTGAAACATCCACCAGTACAAACACACGCATGCGAGTGCGCATCTGTGCAAATGTGTGTGGGACCCTGGCATTTTGCGTGCCTCGCGGGCACGCGCGTGTGTTGCCTGTTCATCCTAGCCAAGTCGAGCAAAGCCACATGCACACAGTCACTGATAATAGACCGGGGTGTGCAGATTCCTGCACAACTTCCCGTAAACGGCGTCAGTTGTTAGTCGTTCAGCAGTATCATTACTACACTGAATGGCGATAATAAAATGATGCCATTGGTGATAAAATTTATTGCATCACTGAATGGCGATAATAAAATGATGCCATTGGTGATAAAATTTATTGCATCCATTTTTTTTTCTTTTTTCTTCTTTTTTTTTTAAATTTTTTTTTAAATGTACATATATACCAGTCAGTTTACCCAGTGTTATTCGTTTAGCAGTATCATTACTAAACTAAATGGCAATAATAAAATGATGCCATTTGTGACGGAATTTACTGCATCCATTTTTTTTTTCTTTTCTTTTCTTTCTTTCTTTCTTTTTTCTTTTTTTTTTTTTAATTTACATATATACCAGTCAGTTTAACCTGTGTGTTCTTATTTGTGAACAAGAGATGTTAGTGTAAGGGACGAAGGCTAGAAAAACACACACACACACACACACACACACACACACACACAGTTTTCAGAACACAAGTTTATCGTATTTTCTACGCAGTGACCTGCTTACGTTGTAGCTATTAGGCTGCAAGCAGTAACACCGTTTTTTAGGGACGCCGTCGTGTCAACAATACGCTGGTCGTACCTAATTACGATTCGAAACAGTTTCGATTCCGCAGGCAGTATAGTCTGTATGTAACCAAGTAGCGGTACTGTACAAACCAGACCAGTGCGCGCGGGGACGCATTGCGTCAGCGGCCGGATTAACATACATTTCGGTGTTCCCCGTCCACATGCTTCCTCTTCTTTGTTTTTGCCACTAATCTGCACTTCCAATAGAGCTTTGGGGGGGGGGGGGGGGGGGGGGGGGGGGGGATTAGACGGTTTGCGTCTTTGTTGGGCTGGCTTGGTAGGCTAGGCTCACCAGATTTTTTTTTCCACTGTTCCCTTTGCGGACGGTGGTTGCTTTCATATCAGTGCGTCAACTGTGACCTTCATGGGTTTAGTTGCGGAGTTCTGTTTTCGGACTGATCGTGATCTCTCTCTCTCTCTCTCTCTCTCTCTCTCTCTCTCCTCTCTCTCTCTCTCTCTCCTGTATGTGCTTCTGAGTGTCTTGTTTTCTGTCATTTTGTTTTGTTTTTGTTTTTGTTAGGCTTATGTTACCATTGCACAGGTATGCGGCTGTACGTGCTTGTAAAAGTAAGTTTGTGTTGTGTTTTCTTTTTGATGATTTTCGCGTCCTGTGTCGCTTTGTTGTTGTTTTTATAGTTGTTATCGTTGTTGTGCTGTTGTTATGATGATTATTGTTGTTGTTATTACTACTCTAAGGATCAACTTTGAATTGTCTTAAAAACCTTTCTTACCTCCGCGGAATCTCCCCCCCCCCCCCCCCCCCCCAGTCTTCCTCAGGCGGACCCCAGTAAGTGTCTTACGTTGAATCTGTGACAGAGCAGACGTGATCAGACTCCCAAAGATAGGTGTATGGAGAACTCCAACAGGGACATGGCATATCGGGACGGACATACAGTGACACCCAGAGGACCCATCTCAAAACGCGAACAGCGCCCCATGGAAAGACGTCAGCTTTGACAGACAGAGAGGAAGTTCCAGACGTACACAGGGAGCGAGAACTATTAAGCCAGACAGAGCAGCTGCCGTCAGAAGAAGAGGGGAGGCAGAAAGATGTCTGTTTTAGTTTCATAAGAGGAGGCCTAACTGTGTGCTGACTGGTTCATATCAACAATCCGCAAAGCCACGAAATCATCACAGAAGGAAGGGGTTACCGCTTGGTAGATAAAACAGCG
>JADBJO010000990.1:132500-142500 GCA_016801955.1 Conus betulinus | reverse complement strand
CACAGATGACCCCCTCCCCTCCTGCTTCCCCCCCCCCCCCCCCCCCCCCGTCTCTCTCTCTCTCTCTCTCTCTCTCTCTCTCTCTCGCTAAAGCGGCAGTAGAGAAAAGGGATTGCAAGATAATTGGTTTGGGCGGTAGCACCCACCAGGCAGGAGAAGAAGAAGCGTACTTGCCAAAACAAATATCTTGATTTGAGAGCGTTCAGCTGTTATGAAATCAGTTTTAGTGCTGACTTTGCAGGCCGCAGAATACGCGTTTCTGTATTTACTTCGGGTTTGCGGTAAATGCATAACATTGAAGTCGCTTGGAAACAAGTATTTCAAGGAACGTAATTTTATTTGATGACCAATTTGAGATCTTCTTGTCTTTTAAGGGACGTGTAAGTTGTATATGAAACTGAAGTACCTTCTCTAGTCGTCAAAAAACATGCTGTTTAGCTGTCAAGAACTTACTTCATTTAATGTTGATACGCACGATCAACTTCAAACAAGTTTTGGAGAGTCAGAGAATTCAAAAGTCAGGAGATGATTCCTTTGGGAACAAACATTGTTCATAATAACTAATTAAGTGATCGCATGACTGATTCTCTATTAGAATCGTTTCTTTCAGAGAAACAGACAGACAGCCACACACACACACACACACACACACACACACACATACACACACACACACACACACAACACACACACACACACACACACACACACACACGAGCGCGAGAGAGAGAGAGAGAGAGAGAGAGAGGGGAGAGAGAGAGAGAGAGAGAGAGAGAGAGAGTTTCGGGTAGAAATGCCTTCAAAGAAACAAATTGGTATGAAGACGATCTGCATCAGGGCAGTGAAAGCCGCCTAGCCATGCACGACGGGAAGATGTGGACATTGGTAAAGCTATAAAAACAGACGAGAGGGAGAGAGAAATGTGCACATGCATGCGCGCGCGCGCGCGCGTGTGTGTGTGTGGAGAGAGAGAGAGAGAGAGAGAGAGAGAGAGAGAGAGAGAGAGAGAGAGAGAAGATAGTTTTTTTTTAAAATGAATTTGACACACACACACACACACACACACACACACACACACACATACACACACACACACACGCGCGCGCGCGCGCTCTCACACACACACACACACACACACACCACACACACACACACACACACACACACACAACCGACTGGATAACACACTGTTATGATCCATATCCCATGGACAGTTAAATCCGCACGCACACGATCAGTTCACCAGTGAACTTTGTGAAATCAAAGTTTGTCCAATTAGATGTCAGAATATGGCCACACCGGCAGAGCGCCATCCAAAATGTCTGCCTTGTTCTTAAACCTGTTAAAGACACAAAATGATTGATACACTGTGTCTGTCATGATAATGACCCGCTTAGCATCAGAAGAGCATTGATCAGCGCACAAATCTGTTATAGAAAAAGATACTGTAAACCACATGAAGGTTATAAAAAAAAAAAAAATTCTGTAAACCACATGCAGGTATTGTAGGCCGTTGGACTTTTTGTAGATTGTTCAGAAAAGATGTGTGCACAACGCAGAACAGAATCACTACATCACATTTCAAAACAATAAAGTAGCCAGGTCGAGGCGCTGCAGCGCGGAGGCCGTAAGATGGGCAGGTTGCTCAAGACCTGCTCGAGTATCTCGTAACGAAGCAGATCAGTGTGAAAATAACGTCCGTACAGTATGGGGAAGGGTCCTTCTGACAGCATGCGTTAGTTCCACCAAGCCTGGTGCAATTAATCCGTGCCCTCATCACTGTCGTAAGTGTCTCGCTTTGCTGCTCCGGCCTCAGCCTGTTGGCTTGAAATAGAAAGCGAGGAGGGAAGAGCCCTCGAAAGAGGAACGGTCTTTCTTCATCTGAGATGATGTCACATGTGCGGAGAGGAATCAGATCGCTCATTTCGGGCCTGTGAGACAGGCAGATTTTCTGTGGGAGTGGGGACAGTACACGTGGGCCGTGTTTTCCAGAGCTGGCAACCAGACGGAGGAGTAACCTGAAGTCCTGTTCAGGTATGTCGAGGAAGATCAGATCTTCCCTATTTTGGGTGAACTGTGTACGCTTGATGCTGAGCAAGTCCACCTGTCTCCTTCGAACATCAGCTGTAATGTTCAGAACTCCTTCTGAAGCAGTGTTCGTCAGTCATGCCTGTCGTTTAGTGGCACCTGTATGTAGGGCGTGTTCCTCCGTTGCTGGTCATCCCACGGGCCTCAGTGATTAGACTGACTCCAGGCTCAGGCCTCGAGTTTGTTTCTGGCACCAGCACACTGTCATAAGCTTTCGAACAGTTGGCCATTTGAAGTGCACGCTATATTATGAGCATCGTCTTCAGTTTTATACTTCTCTCAGGTGAAATGAAAACATGTAAGCTGTTCCAGTTGTTATTAGTGAGCCTGTCATTGAAGAAAGTATTTTTTATTGAAGGAGACTTCTTTTGTGCTCACTCGAGGTGAAATCCATCGCTTCCCGTTTTAACATCACGTCAGACGCTGTTTCAAATTGTTAATGTTTACGTTGTTTCAAATTGTTAATGTTTGTACATGCATGCGTGTGTGTCTCATGTAGAAATTACTCTTGTGTATTATGAAGGAGAATGGTTTGTGTGGGCGCGCGTGTGAGAGAGAGCGGAGAGAGAGAGTGTGAGAGTGAGAGAGAGAGAGAGAGAGGAGAGGAGAGAGAGAGAGAAAAACAGTGCGTGCGCGTGTGCGTGCGTGTATCTATTTGTCAGTGGTGTTTGTATACATGTCTGTGCGTATGCTTGTCTGTGTCTATATGTGACATACATGCGTGACGTGCATACTTGAAGAAGTGCACATAAATGCGTGTGTTTTTTGCGCACGCCGCGCGCGCGCGATGTGTGTGTGTGTGCGCGCGCGCGCTGGATGTGTTTGTATGTGTGCGCGAGCGCGAAAGCACATGTTGCCTAACCAAGAGATCCTGTGTCCGTATGCGCCTTGAAATGGGTGTTCTGAAAGAGTCTGTGAAAAAAAAAAGGAAAAGAGACTTTCTGAGAAACGGGCATGAGAGAGGACGAGACGTGTGTGGTGATAGCATGCGTGTATACAACTAATGTTATGAAATTTGAGTAGGTGACTACTGCTATTACTATCGCCACCACCACCACACACACTAGCACAACTACTACTACACTACCGGCGCTGCAGATGTTGCCACCACAACTACACTACCGATACATCGACAGACTTAAAGAAGCCTTCCATTAAAAAAGAAAAACAAAAAAAAAACACACACACACACACAAGCAGCGCCTTTATATCAGTTTTGCGGTTGAGACACTTGGTAATTATTTTTATATGAGTATTTTTTTTTTTAAATTCTCCATTCCATCCCAAACCTGGCACCTCTCCCCCAATACTCTCAAATCACACACACGTACGCACGCGGAATGTTTGCTTATGAAAATGCGATTATTATCAGCAACACAGTCAAATTAATTTCAAAACACACAATTCTCTCTCTCTCTCTCTCTCTCTCTCTCTCTCTCTCTCTCTCTCTCTCTCTCTCTCTCTCTCTCTCTCTCTCTCTCTGTCTGCACCGCACCCATTCGCCCCTCTACTCCACTTAATAACCCTGGCTGTGTTTACTCTAAAACATTAACCTCTTCAGCGGCTGTGCACACATTTCTTATGAATATCGTTATAAAATGGAATAGGGTTAAACGTCATAGTTTTGTGCAAAACAGCTTACCTTGAAGGTTGCTTTTGTGCTCTTTCCCCCGAAGGTACGGGCTGGTTCCGCTAGGTCTCGGACAACACTTGACGAGCAAAAATTATGAGAAGTGGACGTACGTGTGTAGTGGTTCTTTCCCTAGTCATAACCCCGTTTATCAGAGATATACTTGGGCACTTCATCTGCATTTGTCACTAGCAGTGATATGCGCAGTTGTGTGTGACACTAACAGTACCCAAGGGTGCCAAGAGTAGGAGCTTCTTCCCGGTGAAACTAAACAATTCTGACAGGGAAAACCAGCAGCTGACTGCTGCGTCTGTTCGGCAGAGAAGATTGGAGAATAAGCAGGGCGGGGGAAAGGACAACATCTTGTACTTCTCGCAAAGCAGCATGAACGATCTGACCTAACAGATCGCGAGCTGCATCGCTTTTGGATACGCTTGGATTCGGCTGTCGGCGTTCTTGTCTGGAAATTGCAGATATTTGAAAAATGAATCACAAGATGAAAAAGGAACTTGGTTTCAGCTGTTGCTGTTTCTTGTTCTTCATCTGGCAGTGTTTGAAAGTTCTGATAAGTAGGTAAATATTGATTTAAAAAAACAAAAAACAAACAAACAAACAAAAACACCCTCAAATGATTTACATTCTGTAAAAGAGCTCCCTGGCGTGAATCTTTTGATACCAAAATGTCAGAAGCGCCAAATTGTCGAGTTACTATTGTCTCGGCAAGTCAAACCTCGTGTGTGTGTGTGTGTGTGTGTGTGTGTGTGTGTGTGTGTGTGTGTGTGTGTGTGTGTGTGTGTGTGTGCGTGCGCGCGCGCGCGCGCGCGTGAGTGAGAGAGAGAGAGTGTGTGTGTGTGAGAGAGCGCGCGCGCGCGTGTGTGTATGAATTTAAAAAAAAAAGCAAATGAACAACTAAACAACCCCCAAACCAGTTCCTTTCAAACAAGATGCAAAGAGAAAGAGAACCTTCGGTTAAGTCTTGACTCAAGCGTTCCTTCCGTTTGTCTATGACAGAAACAGAACAGAAGAAACAGACTGGTGCAGACAGCAGCTACATAGTACGGTCACACCTTTCTGGCACATTCTCACTGGTCGGCTAAAGTAACTTCATGGTGCCACACGGCGTAAAAGACCCTGTCGAATCTGTACGGCATTGCAGGACCAAGAATCGTTAAAACATACATAGAATAGAACTCTCAGTCTCAGTCTCTGTCACTGTCTGTCTGTCTGTATGTCTCTCTCTGTCGCTCTCTCTCTCTCTCTCTCTCTCTCTCTCTTATTTTATGCCTGTGCGCGCGCGCGCGCGCGCGCGCGCGCACGCACGCACGCACGCACACACACACACACACACACACACACACACACACACACGCGCACACACACATACACACACACACACAGAGCACGCACGCACACTTGCACGCACGCACGCGCGCACGCACACACACACACACACACACACACACACACACACACACACACACACACACACGTGTCTGTTTCCTGCCTACACTATCTCAAAGCGGAAGTTCAACGATGTGTTTAAAGACCTCTTGTGTGACGGATCGAATGGAACACCGACACTGACTTTAAAACTCGTTCAACATCCGTCTAGACTGAAAAGAGTGCCTTCGTTTCTTCCCAGTTGCATCCGTGTTGGAAAAGGGCTAGGCGATAGAGTGTTGTGCAGGTCTCTTTACCAGCCATACTATTTTCAGACCCCAGAATTTCACTGCACGGTCCATGAAGATCCTCTTGCGAGTTGTTCTACTTTATGTGGTTTAGGTTGACTGAATTAAAGATAAAAAAAAGAAAGTATTATTCATTCGATCTGATCGATAGTTTTGTGTCTGTGGTAACAGAAAACTGTAAATTGGAGGATTTTTTTTTTTTTTTTTTACTCTGAAGAATTTGTTTGATTTTACAAGAAAAACGAACTTCAATTTGTAGTTTTCTCATACTTCTGATTTGAACTTGTTTTCAGATCAGTTGTGCTCTCTGTCTGTAAACAACATGGCTTATTTCCTTGATCTGTTGGCAAAAAATATGCAGCAGAGTGATTAGATTAGTCTCTCTCCTCCTTCTTCCCCTACTGCCCCTATCCACTCGCTTCTCTCTCTCTCTCTCTCTCTCTCTCTCTCTCTCTCTCTCTCTCTCCTCTCTCTCTCTCACAACACACACACACACACACACACACACACACACACACACACACACACACACACACACACAGAGTTTCACCGCAAGGAGTGATATGCGAGAGCAGTCGAACGTAACAAATTCGAAAATTGCGATACATGTAAAGAGGCCGTGTCGCGTGTTCTTAACCATACACTGCTCTCTGTCATACGTGGTTTGGTTGCGTCGGAAGTGCCTTTATGTCTGCCTGCTCAACTGAATGTGTTTGTGTGGAGAGAGAGAGAGAGAGAGAGAGAGAGAGAGAGAGAGAGAGAGGGCGGGGGAGGGAGTGGGGGAGACGGGTTGAGGGTGGGTGTGAATGGGTGGGTGCGATTGTGTGTGGATTGGAGAGAGAGATTACAGAAGGGTCCATCGACGCGCGCGCATATGCATGACCGCGCGCGCGCCTCTGTGTGTGTGCGTGTGTGCGTGCGTGTGTGTGTGTGTGTGTGTGTGTGTGTGTGTGTGTGTGTGTGTGTGTGTGTGTACACACGAGCATACGCATTTTTTGTCGGACATTTTGAAAATCATGTGGCGAGGATTGTTTGCATACTTATTCCTATTGAAACCAGTCATTCAACTTGGTTTAAGGGCATCAAGGCCCAGAACAACCCTAAGACCACAGATTGTTTTTTCTTTGGCCAGTGTGCCAAGGAATTCATGCAAGAGCGGTCTCAAGATGACGTGACAAAATGTGACTGACGCAAGAAAGTTTCTCTGTACTTTTAGCTTGCCACTAATGCCTTGCGTCACGCGTACTTATGATACGTCATGGTGCACCTGCTAAGCCTGTATTGAGAGAGAGAGAGAGAGAGAGAGAGAGAGAGGGTAGGAAGGAGGAAAGAAAGGGAGGGAGGTGGATGGAGGGTGAAATGCCAAAACATGTCAATCGAGGGGATCTACGGTCTAGACCATGTGGGGGGGGGGGGGGGGGGGGGGGGGGGGGGGGGGGGGGGGGGGGGGGGGGGGGGGGGGGGGGGTTGTGGTGGTGTGTGGGAAGCATGTACTGGAGGAGGAAAAGAATCAAAATTCAGGTGTTGTGTTTTCTTCCTTTCGGTCTTCCCTTTATTATAACATTGAATATATGTTATTGTTACCATATACCAATATTTTCTTGTTAATTATGGTTATCATTCCATTTAACGAATACTTCTTTTTATGAAAATACATCCCGACGTTGAGAGTTGTCAAGCCACACACCAAACACCACCACCACCGCCACCCCCTCCCCGAATTTCCTCCCGCCCTTCATTTTTCAAGCATCAGTTCACGCATTGTTTGGTTTAATCCGGTCCACATAGTTGGCAAGATTCTGACACTGCAGGGTGGGTGGTGTTACTTTCTGCGGGGAATTTGGCCCAGCTTATCGATCGTTCGGGGGGCACCGTCCGTCCGCTCCGCGCTCGCTGGCTCGCTCCAAGCCACCAAACAGTCTTCTTCGTGTTGGTGGCGGTGAGGTGCCAGCACACACTGAACCGTCCTTTCCATTCTGCAGAGAAGACTGTCCGTGCCGCCAGAGCAAGGGTACGGCGGTGCCACGCGGCAAGAGAGATCGCTGGTCTAAGGGAAATGACAACGACGAAAAGCAATCAAATTCAGTGGTGTGTTTCTGGTCTTTCCGGTCCCCCCCTTATTATAACATCTTGAACCCCCCCCCCCCCCCCCCCCCATATACCATCTATTTTTCCCCATTAGTTTGTTAACACCCCCCACCCCCCCCCCCCCGTCAGTTTTTTTTTTTTTATAATGAATAACATCCCGACGTTGAGAACAGATTGTTCAAGGCAGCCACAACCCCCCCCGCCATTTCAGCATTCAGTTCCAGCATTGTTTTTTGTGGTTAATATCCCCGGTGTCCAAATAGTTGGCAAGATTCTGACTGCAGGGGGTGGTGTTACTTTTCGGCGTGTGAATTTGGGCCCATCTTATCGAATCGTTTCTGGGGGCCACCGGTGTGCGGCCTCTTCTTAAACTTAGGCGTTTTTCCGCGCTCGCTGCTCGTCCAAGCCCCAACATTCTTCCCTTCGTGTTTGGTGGCGGTGAGTTGCCAGGCAAACCACTGAACCGTCCTTTCTCCATTTCTGCAGAGAAACGTCCGGTTAGAGCCCGGGGACCAGAGCAAGGTACGGCGGTGCCACGCGGCAAGAAGAGATCGCTGTTGCTAAGGGGAAAATGAAACCCCGAAAGAGCCATACAAAACCCCCCCAACAACCACTAACAATACCCCCCGGGCCCCCCCCCCTCACCCCCGCCCCCGCCCGCCGTGCCTTCCCCCGTCTTCGTCTGCTGTTTTCCCACAGCGTGAAGCGAATTAAGGCTTTCACGTCACCATCTCGGGACATTGGCAAACCTATGACAGAGACAGAAGGGAGAAGCAAAAGTTCCAATGTTGATCTATGCGGTTTTTTTTGTTGTCGTTTATTGCCCCCCCTCCCCTTTTTTTTTTCTTTTTCTTTTTTTTTTTTTTTTTTTTTATTAATGTAACAGTGTTTATAGTGTGTTATTGCGAAACATTCAAATTGTCACCGACGATTTATCATTCATTCGCGCGCGCACGCACGCATGCATACATGCGCGCGCACTTCTCTCTTTCGCACTCACACTCGCGCGCGCGCGCGCGTACACACACACACACCACACACAACACACACACACACACACACCACAACACACACACGAGAAGTGTGTGGGTGTGGGGTGGTGTGAGTGATTTGACGTCATTGAGGATGAGTTTTTTTACAAATCTTGATGTTCGTCACTCGACTGACCCGAACGCGATTTCTCAGCTCTGCGAGGCGAATTGGTAGGTCGGGAAACGGGTGTGTGTGTGTGTGTGTGTGTGTGTGTGTTGTCTGTCTGTGTGACGTCATTGCGCTTTTGTAGTGTCGTCAGACCGTCAATGAAATGCAAAGGACATTGATGTTAGGAACCCCCCCATTCTGTCTCTTGTTTCTGGCTCTTTCGCTCTGTGCGTCACAAGTATTGGTACAGGCGCACGTGTGCACTTACGCCCACGCACGCGTGGTGTTGAGGGGGAGTGGGAAGGGGGGGAGCGGGGAGGGGGCTGGAGGAGAGCATGAAGGGTTTCTGTGCTCAGCGTTCGGAGAATCGTTACAGTTTTGGCTCGGTGATCGATTTAATGAATTAAATTTGAATGTTTTGAAAGTCATCATTTGGAGCTACAGGGACGGTAGTGACAGAGACTGGTCACTGACGCTCTCCTCGATTCTTCCATGCTACCTCGATTGATATTCCTGTCTTCTTCGCTGCTCCCCTGTGACTGATGTCACTTGACTTTGCTTCCCTGTCTCCTCCCGTCGTCCCCCCCCCGTCTCTGTCAGTCAGTCTGCATATATAATGTAATAGACTGTAAATCAAAAGGATAAGTAACCGAGCACCATTCCAGCAACTTACAGAGCAGCTTGGTGTTGCAAACGACTGCAAGAAATATTCAGTTATAAAACAAAGCTTGCTCTTATGTTGTGCTTAGTGAGTTTCCTCCCCATCGGAGATGGTCTCACCCTTGGAGACCATAAGCTTGCTGAAGGCTCATTTTGAAGAAGCATTTATTTATTCCCCATTCACCCTCTCAAGCACATACTGTTAGTTAGGCAGAATTAAATACCACTTGCAAGATTGAATGCTATGCTTATCCCACCTATTTCTTCAGTCTAAGACATAAGAGGGAAGCTTTGTTTTATGATTGAATATTTCTCGCAGTCATTGCAACACCAAGCTGCTCTGTAAGTTGCTTTGAATGGTGCTCGGTTATTATCCTGTGGAATTTATTAGTCTATTATAATTTAGAACCTTGCGGATTCATTTTAAGAACTGGCCCTCAGCATTGTGTGTCTAAAGAGGTTATCTTTTTATATTTTCTACTTTTTCAAGAGAAAATGTAGCTTGTTTTGCTCTTTCATGATTTGCTTTTGCTTCTTAGGTAGCACCTTTGGTTTTTTTAGCACTTTTGGTTTTCTTTGTTTTTTGTTTTTGAAAACTCAAACAAACTGCTATGGTATTGCACACCAGGCCCTTTTTTTTGGGGATAGCAATTCTTCATAAAACTGAAAAGGCAGGCAGAGAGTTAAGTTACTACTTTCCTTCCGG
>JADBJO010000990.1:125000-130000 GCA_016801955.1 Conus betulinus | reverse complement strand
CTTTTTTTTGTGTGTGTCTCCTTCTAGGTCTCTTTCTCCCTGTCTTTCTTCTTTCCTGCTTTCTCGAATGAATTTTTCTGTCCTTCTCCCTGTCTTCTTCTTCAGTAGCCATCCTCCATGACTATTACCTCTCTGTCTCTCTGTTTTTTGCTGCTGCCACGACTACTAACGCCTTCATTTTTACATCGTGTTCTATCCTGTCTCCCTAATGCCTCCCAATCCGTCTTAGCTGCTGCCCGGCTGATACCCGTCCCTCTTTCTCTCTGTCTTCTTTCTGTGCTACCTCCATGACTTGTACCTCCCTCTGCCTGTCTGTCTTCTTCCTACCTCCCAGCCTGATACTTTCCATTCATTCATTCTTCTTTGCGACCTCCATGACTATTTCCCTGTCACCCTGTCTTTCTTTGGTATCTCCGTGAATGGCTTTCCTCACTTTCCCGTCTTCTTCGCTGCCTCCTTGACTTTAAAATGAAGCTCCCAGCCTTCCCATCTTCTTCATTGTCTCCCAGAATGGTATTGCAGCCAGCTTCCCCCTCTCTCCCTCCGGTCCCTTCGATGCCTCATTGAACAATACTTTACTTTCCATAGTTTTTTCGCTTCTAATCGGTGCCTTCATGTCTAATATTCCATTTTCTCACAGTTTTCTTTCTTGCAACCTCCCCTTCCAGTCCTGCTGCCTCAACCCCTTACCTTGCCCCCCTCCCCCCTCTCCTTCCCCCTCTCCCCCCAAACTCTCCCTGTGTCTGCATCCGAAATATCCCCCACCCTCCCCTCTCCCCTACCCCCTGTACCTCTCCTTCCTGTCCCTCCAACGTCCATTCCAGTGGCCCTTCTCCCCCCCCCCCCCCCCCCCCCCCCCCCCCCCCCTCCACGTCCACCGTCATATTCTTTCCATTGACAGCGGGTGGCTGTGACGTTCACAAGGCAGAGAGGCGCGCGCCTGGCTGGACACAAAAGAGAAAGTGAAAGGAATGAAGTGGCCGGAGGGAAGGGGTGAGGGGGTGGGCAGAAGGGATGGAGGATGGGTTGGGTTTGGGGTGGGGGAGAGAATCGGAAGACGGTGGCTAGAAATCAATGATGGGGTTGAAGGAGTGTGTGTTGTGTGTGTGTGTGTGTGTGTGTGTGTGTGTGTGTGTGTGTGTGAGAAAGAGAGAGAGAGAGAGAGGAGAGAGAGAGTTGTATTTTTTAAGAGGAGAGGATAGTGATAGTCGACGACCTAAAAGTAATATGGCAGGCCGGAGTAGTAATGTGCTCTCTCTCTCTCTCTCTCTCTCTCTCTCTCTCCCTCTCTCTCTCATCTCTCTCCTCTCTCTCTCTCTCTCTCTCTCTCTCTCTCTGTATGAGATGGAGGAATAAAATGTGTATCTCTCTGTCTGTTCCATCTTCCTTCAGGTCGCTGACTACAGCAACTGTTTTCTCAATTTTTTTTTTGTTCTTCTCCTCTTTTTTCACATCTTTTTTTTTTTTTTTTCAAAAGAAGAAAAGAAAGGGAGGATGGGGTTTGCGTTCTATTAGTGTGGTGAGAGCCAGGCAAGCTAATCCTGTTAGTAGTAGTGGGGTCGGCTCACTTCGGGCCAACAGGCCCAATCGCAGAAGGACGGTTGGGTGTCCTGCGGCCACAGTCTTGGCCGGAAAACGCTGGTATATAGGAATTTGTTTCCTTTTTGTCTTGTTTCCCCCCTTTCTTGTGTAGGAGAAAAAAAAGGGTGTGTGGCTGGCTGTACTCATACGCCTTTGCTCTGTGTGTGTGTGTGTGTGTGTGTGTGTGTGTGTGTGTGTATATACAACCATGGGTTAATCTGACAATAAATTGGTTTCAGTCAGTGTGTGTGTGTGTGTGTGTGTGTGTGTTAGTTAGTTATTTCTTTTTAACGTCATTTTACGGAAGGGAATATATTTATGAAACACGCCGAAAATATATGAATACATTTTAAGAAGCATATTCCTAATTATACAAACTGAAAAAATTGTGAAGGACATTTACAGTTGATATGAAGCCTCCCCCCCCCCCCCCCCCCCCCCCCCCACGTCTCTCTCACTGTGTACAGTTTTATAATTGAAATATATCAACTTTGAAATAGTAAAAAAAACCGAGTTATATCAACCCCCCCCCCCCCCCCCCCCCCACACACACACACACACACCCTGCCCACTTCTCCCAGCCCTAATTATGCTCATTTTTATCTCTCGTAAAGAAAACTATCAGTGTAGAAACTGCCGAGAGCGGCGGAGTTTCCGAAGTACACCAGTTGTTAGGAAGACGTATTTTCTTTCGCATGAGAAATTGTGCTAACGAGTAACAGCAAATTTCTGCACTCAGATCTGTTGTCTGGCTGTGCTACCTGTCTGTTTTTTCCACCTGTTTGAACCCCCCCCCCCCCCCCCCTCTCTCTGTCTGTCTGTCTGTCTGTCTGTCCTGTCTCTCTCTCTCTCTCTCTCTCTCTCTCTCTCTCTCTCTCTCTCTCTCTCTCTCTCTCTCTCTGCCAAGTCATTGCCATACTTATGGCGTCGCACACTGAATTCGCCGTCACCACGTGTATTTTCGTTTTTGTCAGTGTCTTGTTGCCATCGGTGTGTGTGTGTGGTGTGTGTGTGTGGGGGGGGGGGGGGGGGGGGGGGGGGGGGGGGTTTGCAGACGTTAACGCAAGTCATTCGCTTGTTAGACGATCAGTGATGAATGTTTCGGTTCTCCTCTCTCCTCTCTCTTTCTTTTTTTTTTTTTTTTTTTTTTTTTTTTCTCAAATCCCCGGTAGCCACCATAAAGTTTGGTCCTTGGCGGAGTTTCCAATGGCCTCAGATTTGGTGTGGCCGGTTCTCTGAGGGGGCACCTCTGAAACTCATGCTACTCAGTCTGATCTTCCGATCAGCATGGACGGGTTAGAGAAGGCATCAAGCTTAGCTTCTGGCCTATATTTGGTCAGGCTGGAGAAGGCAACAGTCTGAGCGTCTGTACTACATGTGACAGCCTATTCTGTTGGGCCGGTACAGAGCCTCTCCAGGACACGTTGTTGCTGTAGGGTCAGCGGGGGGTAAGTCGTCCCTCGACATCCTTGACATAAGTGCTCTTATGTTTCTTAGCATGTCATCATAGCTGATGGTGGTGGTGGTGGTGGTTGCTTTTTTTTTTTTTTTAATTTTTTTTTTTAAGGCTTCTGTTTTGCCAGGTGATCAGCGTGTGTTCATACATTCCCAGAAACTCGGCGGTGGGCCGAGATCCACTGAAATCGCATTTCTTGTGCTAATTTTGCAGAGCTTTGCTCAGGAATGGCAGCTGCTAATTCTCAAATTCATGCAGGACTGAGAAGGTATCAGATGGGAAAAACAAGTTGCTGAAATTCTGTATCTCACCGTCTGAGGCCTGCACTCCTAAGGCTCCTGCGGGAAGGTTTCTGCTTTAGCTCTGTAATTTGTGCGGTATTTTCAGTGGTTTTCTTCCTGTGTTTCTGACTTTTGAGAAAGCGAGGTTAAGATCTCAGAGATGGTGAAAGAAATGTTGATTATATCGCTATATATGGAGACTAGCTGAACAGAAACATTATCATGGTGCTTCATATGTCTGGAAGTGCCATTTGGAAATTCTGAATAGATATTGCTGGATTGGATCAGGAGGAAACTGGGATGAAATTAGTGACCGCTCCACTCAAACAGTTTCTAGTCTGTTGCCACGAATGGCAGAGAGACTTTAAGAAACATCACAAGTGAATATATCTCTGATTTGAATAGTTCGTGGGAGACAATCCAAATGAAGCTTCAGTCGGGTGGATTTCAAAAGAACTGTGGAAAAGGTGATGATCAGGGAAGTGTTGACAAAACTCAGGAGAAACTGACGTCGGGCTAGACTGCTGTGGACTGTAATTAGTAAAATGACGATTGATCCGAAGGACTCCGGCAGAATGACATTGGGTCTGAAAAGTGACGACCAAACTACATGGGCCTACTGGTGTCTGATCTTCTGGCACATGGTATAAAATGTACGGTTTGTGCGGTGGTGTTCCATTTATCGCTGTGGATATCTTGTCTTCGTGCTCAGAACAGTAAATGAAACTCTAAAAATGTACACCCAGATGCTGCAAGGCCATCATCACGTACATCTGTTCAGTTACTATTTTACACGCAGTAATGTCTCCTCCAAGAAGACAAAACCACCATTCAGAAGTCCCATAAAACAGAAGAGAGGAAGCGGCAGCAGTTCCTTTCTCATCCTGCCATGGCTTACTTTCAGCCCCGTTGAAAAACGTCTGGGCAATTTGAGTTTTGGAAAGCAAGGCTGAAGTCGCATGCATTGTGTTGCCAGTGTAGGAGCTACTTGAAGAATGACCTGACACTCACAATGGTGTGGAAAGGGATGCCCGTTTGGAAAGGGATGCCCGTTTGGTGTCTTCAAAGACACCTTTACCCTCTACCAGGACATGAACGGTTTGTTCCGAGTCGGAAGGGCGATCTGACCCAGTGTGAAGTGTCATAACTTCAAACAGGGGTAAAGGAAAATTGTTAATTTTTTCAATTTCAAATTTCAGGAATGCTACCATTTTGGAAGTTTGACCATGATTTGGCACGAGTCTTTTAGCTTTTACACAAAGATTTAAAAACTTTGCTATACGGCGGTATCTGTCTGTCGTTATTTTTGTCAGTCGATCCATGATATGTCTGTCTGTCTGTCTGTCTGTCTGTCTCTCTCTCTCTCTCTCTCTCTCTCTCTCTCTCTCTCTCTCTCTCTCTCTCTCTCTCTCTCTCTCTCTCTCTCTCCCTCCCTCCTCTCTTCTGTCTCTCTCTCTGTCCGTCATTTTTTTTCTTTTCTTTTCTTTTTTAAATTCTAGTAAAAACTGTCTCTTTTGTCCTCCGACCGTAATGCCTGATAGTCTACCTGTCTGCTGATCTGAGTCCGTTGTGTGCCCCTAGTTGAAGACTTGGGGAAAGGGAGAGAAGAAAGGGATCTCCGGTACAATAATACTGCACCCAGTCGGGGGTGGGGGGGGGGGGGGGGTGGGGGTGGGGGGGGT
>JADBJO010000990.1:107500-122500 GCA_016801955.1 Conus betulinus | reverse complement strand
GTGTGTGTGTGTGTGTGTGTAGATCAATATAATAGAAAATCTGTGTGTGTGTGTGTGTGAGAGAGAGAGAGAGAGAGGAAGAGAGAGAGAGAGAGAGATGCGAGATATGACAGTGGGTAACACTAACAGTATACAGTTTCATCAGAAATCCTGTTCCCATTGACTCCCTTGGTGAGCGATTGGCCCAAATGTCGTATCGAATGTCGGGCTTATAATCTCAGGTGGCAAGACAGATTGCCTCTGATCGCGCCTCATTAACTGTCTTCAGTATTCCAGTTTCGCTTTTTCAGAACAGCCAATGCTTTGTTTGTCTTGCATATTTTGACACCTTTCATGTGCGCGTGCACACACGCGCGCGCGCGCGCGCACACACACACCACACACACACACACACACCACACACACACACACACACACACACACACACACGTGCGTGCGTGCATGCTGCTCTGTGTGTGTGTGTGGTGAAAGAGTGCAGAAACACGCTATGTGTTTAATGAATGGATGACAGTTTTAAAGGTTCCCCCCCCCATGTCTTCCTTGTCTATCTGTCTCCTTATCTCTCTGTTACGATCTTACTTTCACCGTCTTTTTTTCTCTCTGTCTCTCTGCCATCTTTCAGCGGCCCTTTAACGTTCCCGCACGCTTGTGTGTGTGTGTGTGTGTGTGTGTGTGTGTGTGTGTGTGTGTGTGTGTGTGTGTGTGTGTGTGTTTACGTTCAATTGCTTATAATTTAGAAATCAGTGAAGACCCATGGCCTGTCAAATGACAGAGAACGCAAAGACAGAGAGGATTGCATTGTGTTTGGTTGTGTTCCGAAAGAAAGCTGTGAGAGTCAAATTGTGATGATCATAGTGATGATGTGCGAATAATGTGCCTTGGTTCATTGAGAAGTGTCCGTGCTTCCACCGATTCATTTGGGGACAGTATTGATTGATTATGTAGTTCTTCTTTTTGTTGTTTTTGTTGTGGTGGTGGTGGTGGTGGTTTTGTGTCAACCGCTCTTGAACTAGTTGTGTTGCGTATTGGATGGAATGTGGTATGCGGAAGAACTACTAAGGAATGATGGCATCGAACAGTCGTTAGGAAGAAAAGAAAAGGAAAAAGAAGAAAGTTTTGGCAAGAAATCTAGTAGACAGAAAGCAGAAACAGACACCAGTAATGAGAATGAAAGTTCTCTTCTTTACGGATGCTTGTTTTATTTAAACTTCAGGATTTCACGAAGTAGAGAACTGAGCCTTTTAGATTCGTAACTGGATGGAATATTCTCGTTTTCGAAACTAATCTTCGCAGAGCATTTGAAGTGCTTGTATTGACTTATTTCGGAAGGCATGAAATATCTGAGATGTGTTTCTTGGCTGTGAAAATATCAATCCTGTACTGACCACAGATGGAATTGTTGCCGTAGAAATACGGAAGAAGATTTTTTATTTATTTATTTTTTTTTTTAATGAGAGCAACTACAAAAAACTCCTAGTGCAAAGTTGTAAAACTGTGCGCGTCGTACAAAGCATCTGAGTTTGGCTTGCATATACAATAGTTTGCATTTTGTTTTTGAAGGTGATCGTTTTTTTCCTTACTTGTACTGGGTAAATCCTTATATTATCCTCGAAAGGTACCATTTTTTTTTTTCCTTTTTTTTTTTTTTTGTTTGTTTTGTTTGTTTGTTGATATTTTGTTTTGTTTTTTTGATTGTGTTAGAAACCTTCAAAAAATCTGAGCTGACTTTTCTTTTCCAGAAAGAATGAAACTTTCTACCAAGTCCGTGCTGCCTATGCACGTGCCAACATTTAGTATTCATTACATTCGGCTTCCTTTTTTTTTTTTTTATAAAAAAACTTAAAAAAAAAAAAAAAAAAAAAAAAAAAAAAAAAGAAAAATCAATACAGAAAAACGCACTACGATTTTGTTTATTCCCCCCAGTATAGAAACTGCTCTTATTCAAATCCTCAAGGAATCGTCGCTGCATGTCACGATGTCTTGAAAGTCGTCTTAACCCATTGTATCTTTTTATTTGTTGATCTTATCATTCACCTTTTATCCACTCACCCCAACGCCCCTTCCTCCTCACCTTCGCTCCCCTCTTTGTGTGTGTGTTGTGTGTGTGTGTGTGTGTGTGTGTGTGTGTGTGTGTGTGTGTGTGTGTGTGTGTGTGCGTGCGTGCGTGCGTGCGTGCGTGAGAGAGAGAGAGAGAGAGAGAGAGAGAGAGAGAGAGAGAGAGAGAGAGAGATTTTTTTTTTTATCAATTGTGTTCGCTTTACTTACATCTGAGGTTTTGTTGATGCATGCGTTTGCTTATTGTTTATGCTTTTTCTCTTTTTAGTTTATTTATCTGAATGAATCATCAGTGTGTGTAAAGCATTTCTTCATTCCTTCTTTTCGGTTTGACATGACCGGGAAGCAGTTAAAAGACAGTCAGTTCTAAGAGACCGGCCACCGCTACTTTGACCAGAGGATTTTCAATAAATCACCTAGCAGCTGGAACAGATGGAGGGAGGGGTGGAATGGGAATGGGGATGGGATGTTAGACAAATGACAGAGCCGATACGTTAAGTGCGTCCTTTCATCACGTGCAGCAGGGCCTTCTGTATTGTAGAAAGTCATTATCTCTCACACACACCCCACGCACACGCACGCGCCACACACACACACACACACACACACACACACACACACACACACCACAACACACACACGCTCGCGCGCGCCGGGGGAGCCGAGGAGGGGGGGGGGGGGGGGGGGGGTGGGGGTCCCAGAGCTCGTCAGTCATGGTCATCAGCATCCGTTGGCCGTGCCACTGGCGGTTGCCGACTGTAGTATGCACACTGTCTGTTTTCTGTTATTATCATTGTTGTCAACTCCGTCAGTGTGGCCTTTTTCTCCTCCTCCCCCCCCCCCCCCCCCCCCCCCCCCCCCCCCCCCCACCTGCATCTGTTTTCTTTCTTTATTTCTCTGGCATCTGCCAGCTAGATTACGGGAAGACTAGTGAACTAGTTTAAAATAAACTTGATAGAAAACAACCCCATGACAGAACCTCATTTTTAGTGAAGAATTTCTTTCTATCTATATATGTCTGTCAACCTGTCTGTCTGTCTGTCTGTCTGTCAGTCTATCTGTTACGTATATCTGTAGATCCCTGTACGTATGTATGTCATCTGGTCTATTTGTCATGTCTGTATCCAATGTAAGGCTGTCAGTTTTCAGAGCTTGTGTGTCAGTGCTGGGATTACTGTTGTACAGATGATCACTCTTTTTCTGTCACAGACAATGCTGGGGCTATCACCCATTAGAGCTGGTCACTCTTGTTTTGTCTGTCAAGGGGTCACTGCAGCTGACCATTTTCGTTTGTCAGACAGTGCTGAGGATGCTTCACTATAGAGTTGTGTGTGTCTCTGTGTATCTCTGTCTGTCTGTCTGTCTCCGACGCGCTCTCGCGCACGCACGCACACACGCACACACGCACGCACGCACGCACGCACACATTTACGCTTTCATAACGTATTCAAAGCAAAACTGAAGGACGTGCGCAAATCGTATTAGTTTTAGTTTGAATCAAAGTCGCGCGCGTGACATGTGTGTTTCCTTCGCGCGCGCGCGCGCGCGTTTGTGTGTGTATGAGTGTGTGTGTGTGTGTGTGTGTGTGTGTGTGTGTGTGTGTGTGTGTGTGTGTGTGACAGCTGGGAATATTTTCACAGAAGAGCTGACCACTCTTTTTTGATTGCCTGGAAATGCTGGGGTTATCGCAGATAGGAGCTGATCACTCGTGGTTGCCTGACAATGCTAAGGTTGTGTGATACTGCAGAGCTGCGCAATTGTGTGTGTGTGTGTGTGTGTGTGTGTGTGTGTGTGTGTGTGTGTGTGAGAGAGAGAGAGAGAGAGAGAAGAGAGAGAGAGAGAGAGAGAGAGAGGCTACTTTGATAATTACTTAATGGAGCTGATGGCTTGGTTTGTCAGAAAATGCTGACGTTATTATTATCATCAGAGTAGAAGTGAACACTCCTGTTTGCCAGGAAATGCTGAGATCAATGACAGAATAGGGCTGATCGTTCTTCTTTGTGTGGGTAATGCTAAGGTCGTTAACACAGTGAAGCTGATCACTCATCATGTTTGTGCGAGTAATGCTGGGGTCATGAACCGAGTGAAGCTGATCGCTATTGTTTTTGTGAGTAATGCTGGGGTCATTACCAGAGTAGAGCTGATCACTCTTGTTTTTGTGTGTTAATGTTGGGGTCATTACCAGAGTAGAGCTGATCACTCTTGTTTGTGTGTAATGCTGGGGTCATTACCAGAGTAGAGCTGATCACTTTGTTTTTGTGTGTTAATGCTGGGGTCATTACCAGAGTAGAGCTGATCACTCTTGTTTGTGTGTGGTAATGCTGGGGTCATTACCAGAGTAGAGCTGATCACTCTTGTTTGTGTGTGTTAATGCTAGGGTCATTACCAGAGTAGAGCTGATCACTCTTGTTTGTGTGTTAATGCTGGGGTCATTACCAGAGTAGAGAGCTGATCAGTCTTGTTTTGTGTGGTAATGCTGGGGTCATTACCAGAGTAGAGCTGATCACTCTTGTTTGTGTGAGAATCATTGGGGTCATCAACAGAGTGAAGCTGATTACTCTTCTTTGTGTGGGAATACTGGGGTTATTACTCTTGCTGATCATCCAAGAGAACTGTTAATTTTCCTTTGCGTCCTTGGATTTCCGAGAGTTCCGCTTTTAGTGTTATTAATTATTTTAGCAGTTGTTTTTTTTTTTCTCACACTCACTCCTGCTTCACTGTGTTTTTTTCTCCAACTCCCACTCCCTCCACCGACCCGCCGTCTCTGCCCCTCAACTAACTGTTTTCTTTCAATCAAAGCTTTTCCAAATCGTCGACATAGATGAAAAAGGGTTGTCTGCACCCACTTGATTTCCTGCACTACGTACACCAGAGAGAGAGAGAGAGAGAGAGAGAGAGAGAGAGAGAGAGGAGAGAGAGGGGGGGGGGTAGGGGATGGGTGATATGGGTGAAGAGGGAAAAGTAGGGGGATGGGGCATATTGTATCGTGAGATGATAATATCGGATCCTTGTGTGTGTGTGTGTGGTCCCAGCACACTCATAGGTTCATTTATGATAACGCGGGTCGTGTGGAGAGAGAGAGAGAGAGAGAGAGAGAGGAGAGAGATGAGATGAGAGAGAGAGGGAGAGAGAGAGAGGAGGGGGAGAGAGGAGGGAGGATGGGAGAGGGGGAGAGAGAGAGAAGGAGAGAGAGGAGAGAAGGGGAGAGCGAGAGGGGAGGGGCGAGAGATGAGGAGAGAGAGAGGGGAGAGAGAGAGGGAGAAGGAAGAGAGGAGAGAGGGAGAGAGAGAGAGAGAGAGAGAGAGAGAGGGGGAGGGGGGGGGAGAGATGAGAGACTGAGAGAGAGAGAGAGAGAGAGGGAGGAGAGAGAGAGAGAGAGAGAGAGAGAGAAGAGAGAGAGAGAGTTAAAGACCACATCTTCAGTGGTCGACGATCTTGTTGTGATGTCGGAGATCGTAAGTCACAAAGATTACGTTATGCGTATAGACACAGCCACGTATAGTGTGACAGGCGACATGCCCTCCAGAGAAAAGACGTATTGTCGGCTGTGCCCGGGACTCGGGCCTGCGTTCATTATTCATCTTCCCCCCCACGCGAACACAATCCGCTTGCTGTTGTCCGTTGTTCTCTGGCTGGACAGGGCGGGCTCGGGGCCAGTTTTATGGCCTGTCTTATTACCTTCCACCGCTGTCCCGAGTGCGATCCCACTACTGTCCTATATTATCTCCACAGATGGGAGTCAAACACGGTAAAGCGAGCAAGACGTTTGTTGACTCTGCAGTATAGCAGGTAACGGCGGGACAAAGCAGGAACACACGGAGTTACTAGAAAACACGAAGTACGGGAGAAAGAAAACGGAAAGGAGTGGAGACCGAATACAGGAAGTAACTGAGAAAGAACGGCAGAAATGGTAGAGAAAGAAAGGGAAGCATGATAGAAACAGGAAGCAGTAGATAGCGGAGATAGAAAGTGAGGAAAATGTGAGAAAGAAAACCGGGAAAAGTGGAGACTGAAATCCGGAAGCAGTGAAGAAGGAAAACAGAACGGTATGGACAAGGAAAACGGGAAAGAAGTGGGGGTGGGGGTGGAGGGGGGGGGGGGGGGGGGGGGGGGGGGTAGTGCAGACAGAAGCCGGACAACAGAAAAGAGCAAAGTCGAGCAAGGAAAGAGGAAATAACGAGGAAAGAAAACAGGAAATAATCTGGAGAGAAAAACTGGAACTGGGAAATCAGTCAGACAGGAAGCAGGGCGTAATGGACAAAAAAAAGACAGGAAATAATGGAGAGAAAAAACTGGAACTGGGAAATCAGTCAGACAGGAAGCAGGGCGTAATGGACAAAGAAGACAGGAAATAATGGAGAGAAAAACTGGAACTGGGAAATCAGTCAGACAGGAAGCAGGGCGTAATGGACAAAGAAGACAGGAAATAATGGAGAGAGAAAAGAGAAAATGTTGCGGAAAGAAAAAAATGGGAATGATGGAGAAAGAGGAAAGGAAATAATTGAGATAGAAAACAGGAATTAATGGAGAAAGGAAATAGAAAAGAAAAGTTTGAAATGTTCGAGACAGAAAACCAGAACTATGGGGGGGGGGGGGGGGGGGGGGGGGGGGGGGGGGGGGGGGGGGGGGGGGGCATTTTTTTGTGTGAAGACAGAAAATAGGAAACAGTAGAGGCAGAGTACTGGCGCGCGCACGTATACACGTACATACTGCGTGCACGCGCACGTACACACTCACAACTCACACACACACACACACACACACACACACACACACACATGATAATAATAATAATAATAGTGAAAGAAAATAATGGCGGAAGAAGACAGGAAATAGTGGAGACAGAAAACAGGAAATAGTTGATACACAAAACAGGAGATGGAGAACAGGAAATAGTGGAGACTCAAAACAGGAAACAATTGAGAAGAGAACATCTGCAGAGTTCGTTTCTGAGTCCCTTCATCAGCTATCGCTTCTGTTTCGTTCTTCCTTCCTTCCTTCCTTCCTTTTTCTCCCTTTCTTTGTTCATCTCTCTCTCTCTCTCTCTCTATATATATATATATATATATATATATATATATATATATATATATACATATATATATATATATCTATGTATATATATATATGTGTGTGTGTGTGTGTGTGCGCGCGCGCGCACGCGCGCACAGCCAGAGTGATAATGACCCTCACAGCCATCCCTTGAACTTGCTATCCTGCGCGCAGGCTTTGGCTTACAGAGCATGTTGTTGGTGGTTGGCTTGTTATCTTTTTAAGTCTGTTTTGCCTTCTTTTCTCTTCTGTCTCTGCTTGCAAAGAGAAGCTGCCAAACTCCGCACGGCGCTGTCGTCATTAAACGTTGTGGGGTTGGATGGGGAGGTCAGCAGTTTTGTGAGATGGCATGGTGTAATACTGATGAAACGCCGGAGAAGGGAAGGAGGATGATGAGGAGAAAGGTAGGGGTGAGGGGTCGTGAAGGGCAGGGGGTCGAGGGGCTGGGGTGGGGGATTCTACGCTATTGTCGATCTTCATTTGCAAGGCGGCTGGCGTTACGGAGCTCAGGGCATGCGTCTAGCTCTCAAGAGCCTGTATAGGCTGTGGCGGTTGTTTGGTGTTCCGATGGAGATTCGACGGGGATTGGAGAGATGGGAATGTGGTGATGGTGTTTCGCTGTTTGGTGAGTTTGGTTGTGGTGATGGACTTTTGAGGACAAATTATAACTCAGCTATGATGCTGCTAGTTCAGGTTGTGGTTGAAGCAGCGATCGTAATTGTCGGCCTAGTGCGGAGAATTTATTTATTTATTTATTCTATTATTTGTTTATTTATTTCTTATATTTTTACATTAAGAAACCGGTCTATCGGACAGCATTCTATAGGTGACAGGTAACTGCAAAACGAGACAAAGATGACGCAGGTCAGTTAAAATAATGCAGTGCATTACAGCGCAAAACGGTTGACATAGTAATCTTCTTGTTATTATGTATGTTCCTTTGGGACGTTCAACATCTAGGGACAACAAAGACCTAGAGTGAAAGAGAAGTGGGGCATAAGTGATGCATATTACGATTAAAAAAGAAATTGTCTGTGATCTTAAATAGCGTCTTACATGAAAGTATGCCATACACTTCCTTCAGAAGTGCCTGTGCCTCTGTGAGTTTCGATTTATTTATGTATCTTTTAGAGATTGTGAATGGATGAACTTCAGCTCTCTCTCTCTCTCTCTCTCTTTTTTTTTTTTTTAATTTTTATTTTTTTATAGCGTCCTATAAAAACGGTAGTCAGAAAGAAAGAAAAAAATCGAAAACACGAGCGATTAACGTGCTTGCCACGTGTGTTTACCGTTTGCTGCTGGAGAATACCCGCATTATATAAACAGAAAACGCCTCAGAAAAAAAAAAATCGTGTTCAAAAAAGATCTATGATCGTCAGCGACGCATACATTATGAAGCGCTTGTATCGCAAGAAATATCGCACCCCATCCACGGTTTCACGATAGTAATCTCTCGTCGTAAAACTTCGACCCTGCCGAATCAAGGACTAGAATCTTCGCGGAAGAAATCTACTGACGTCGTGTAATGTGGTTAGCAAAACTACTGTACCCTAGTATGGAACAGATCAATAAAAAGCGCAAGTTACAAGAAGATGTTGACAATTATCTGTGAAAACTGTGTTTTTTGGTGGTGAATTCGATTCTGAGGATTTTAAAAAAAAAAAAAAAAAAAAAAAAAAGCATCAGTGTGTAAATGGGCAGAAAATACTTCCGTTCCTTGCACGCAGTGCTGACACACGAGCCTTTTCATCCGTACAGTTGAGACGAAACGTTTGAAACCTGTGCGGTCCGACTAGTCAGTGTCGAACGGACGGAGTGCTTCACGATAGTTTTAAAACTTCGAGTTTGATCCCACATGCCGCTTCAAAGGACTGTACAATTGAATACGAAGCTTTTTCTCGAATATTTAGATTCTTATAATTTTTTGAGTTGACATTCCAAAGCACATCATGGCCTTGGTACAGTTCAATCAAATGTTTGGTCTCCGAATCGGACAGTCTGACCCGCCTTGCTGGACGACGCCATTTTCCTTTTGCCGTGGGTGTTGGCTCAATGCTGAGCGTTGATTGGTTGGAGGATACTAACTGTCGTTTCGAATAGATCACGGTGTATCTCGAACGGTCGGGTTTAACTGGATGCCGAAGTCCGTTTGAGATTGCTCCAAAGGGACAGAATGAACAAATATTGTTGGGAGACCTGAGACAGACAACCAAGTGCATTATCATCGTCCGAGTTCCATGAAAAAACTGTTCGTATCACGTAAATGATGTGATGTTACTTATAATTCCAGGGCCATCTCCGGCGAACAGTATATTTGATTTTTTTTTTTAAAAGAAGGGACTACAAGGTATGTAGGTTCGCAACAGAACATTGTGCGGCTCACTGTTATTATAATGTCCCATGCGTTTTCAGCGGATGTAGGTATTCTGTGAATGTGAAGTTGGACCTTGACGTTTAAATGTTGTCACCTTTCTGAGAAAGACATCGATTAATTTAACGGGCATATGCATACTATTTTTGTTTGTTTGCTTTAATTTCGTGGTTCACAAATACCAGCTCAGTTCTTCAAGCAAAATTTTCTGTTGTGAAGTTATTACTATCATGGAATAAGTCAACGCAGTGCTTCATTGTCTTTAACTGTTTTTACGTGTTTATGATGTTGCGTGATTTTCAGCACTAGCGAGAGTGTTTAGTAGCGATAACATGGGTGCGGAACCACAAATGCATTACCGGAAGGAAAAAGAAAAAAAAAAAAAATGGATGTGGAAGTGAAATGGGTGGGATTTTACCTAGGGGATGAAATCATAGATACGACACAAAGCTTCTGGTCCCCGGCCGCATTCAAATCGTTCCTGGAAGATTTCTACCGTCCACTTAGACAAGTATTGAGCAAGGAAATGTTCTGGGGGCGCGCTTGCACGAGTGTGCTGAGAGAGAGAGAGAGAGAGAGAGAGAGAGAGAGAGAGAGAGAGAGATTGAGAGAGAGTGAGAGTGCGCGCGTTAGAGCTCGTGCGCACACGTGTAAGTTAAGGAAATTAAAGAAGAGAGAGACAAGGGGGATAGAGGAGGTGAGAAAGTGGTGGGGTGGGGATGGGTGGGGAGGGCTCGGGAAAGATGAGAAGGGAACAGTTATTTTATGATTTTAAATCTGCTGTTAAAATGAATTCGGTTTCTTTAATTATTTTTTTTTTTATTTTTTTTAATTTATTATTATTATTTTTTTTTTGCTTTATCTTCACTTTGTAATATGTCATTTCAACTAGAGATTAATCTGACAGAAGAGTTGTTTCTGTCGGTGTGTGTGTGTGTGTGTGTGTGTGTGTGTGTGTGTGTGTGTGTGTGTGTGTGTGAGAGAGAGAGAGAGAGAGAGAGAGAGAGAGAGATGTGCGTGTGCGTACCTGTTCACGCATTGGGCGTATACATTAAGACAAAAATACTCTATGAAAACCTCGTTTCAGTATTTTCCAACAGGGGTCTGTGTGTTTTCCTTTCTATCTAAGATATGGATCACGATCACTGACATTAGATTAGTCTTTTTTTTTCTTCAGTATTTGAATTAAAAAAAAAGTATTTGAATTTGTTTATGGTCCTGAGCTTAACTTGTTTACAGTCTTGACATATCACACGTGGTTGACTGAGCCATAAACAAAGCGTGTCGTCAGATGGCCACATGTCCTGAGAAGGTGTCGAAGTGGAAACCAAGTGCCGCGAAGTGCAGTTATACACTTTCTAAGTCCCAGAGGAGGCTTCAGGCACGTTAGGAGGCTGGGGGTTCGAAACTTAGACGTTTTTTCTCATTTATAGTTATGGAGTTAAATCAGAGAGTTTTTGTTTGTGTTTTTCTTTTTATTAACAACAATCGTTTTCATATTATCAAAAAGTATGCAAAATGAGGTAGTATGTAACGTTGTGTCCTCAGAAGGTACGTCTTACAAGAAGAAGGTGTGTGTGTGTGTGTGTGTGTGTGTGTGTGTGTGTGTGTGTGTGTGAAGGGTAGCGGTGGGGGGGGGGATGGGGGATAGAGGATGCGCGTGCGAAAGTGTATGAAAACAGTTGGCTAGATCGTCAGCAAATTTCATTGGCTTATTTAAAGAGTAGTTAAATACAGGTGTTCAAACATGAAGCGCACTGTGTGAGTACCAACGAAATACTGGGGGGGGAAAGAAAGAAGAAAAGAACAAGAACAAAAATTGTTGACGCGGGAGTCAGACCAGTTTTGAAAGGTTGACTCCATTTTTATTCGTGCGGTCAATGGCTGAAGAATTGTTCTCGTATATGGGATACTGATTTTAGCGTGTTTTGATGCTTGTAAAAGAGGGGGGTAGGTTGTGCTTTAGAGTTATGGCTGCTTCCTGTCATTCTCTCCGCTTATTTCCCCCAAGCCACACGTGGCATCCGTCGTGTATTGAGTGAGGCAGGCCCAGACGAGATAAGGATCTGGAGAAACGTAAGCAAGCACGGGTTCGATGATGTAACTTGTTCTCTTTGTGCCAGTCAAAACGCGCTCTTGCCGTTTAGGCAATGGGCAAGTTAAGGACAACATGCAGTTGAGCTCTCGCAAAATGGAGAGATTAACGTCATATTAACCTGAGGCTCTTAAGGACAAGCTGATCTCCGAACGAGCGGGTAATCTAATCTTCTGTGGATTAAAAAGGTTAAAGTCCCTTGGCTTAATGGCCGTAGGGGCAGTGAACTTTGGAGGTTTACCGTATCAAGGGCATTGCATTATGGAGGGCGGAGCCCAATCCTCTCCTTCAGCCGCCTTAATCTCCGCTGCTTTAAAATCAGATGCTCATTTACTGCTTCGTAGAAAGCGTGGATTTTTAAGCTGTAAAATCGTGACTAAAAGAGTGGTTGAAACTCATATCCGTCAGCTCTTTAGCCATTTGACTGAGGGCCCTTCAGAACTGGGACAGTATGTTCAGGAGTAGGGAGAAACTCTGGGGGGAGCTTGACAGTAGGTCTACAGACAAGAAACCCTCCTCACACAAAGTTTTTCGGCCCTGGAGCCCTCACACTCGAAGGAAGCCGGGCGCATCCAGGTCATGACTCCTAGTTGCCCTTCTGCTGTCAATATTTTTTCCTTGGCGTTGCGGGAATGGGAACCTAAGCCTTTGGGATGGGTGAGCATATCGGGGCCTTTGCCTTTTAAGATAGATGTCTAACCCATCGCGCTATGGGGCACCCGTTTTCAGTTGGGAAATTTAAGCCTATTGAAGTTCACTTTTGTTCCCTTCGACCAGATCCAAGTTGAGCTGTTTTTCCCCCCCAGCTGCTTCTTTCATTGCTGTTAAGGTTCTTGTCCTGTTCTCTCCAGAAATTGCATGCTTCTTTGTGTGTGTGTGTGTGTGTGTGTGTGTGTGTGTGTGTGTGTGTGTGTGTGTGTCACAGGCTGATCAGCATACACCCTACCGTACCCGCACCCTTATCTCCCTCCTTGCTCCAGATCTCCAGAACTTTAGCTTGGAAATAAGCTTCCTTCGAGCTAGACTGGAATGGACTTCTCAGTCTTGTAGATGTGAGTTTGCCCCACTCTGCTTTCACAGGGCACAACGAGTTCAATCAGAATCATCCGGTGCCATACGTCTCATCCTGACGATCTGTGGATGGTTTTCATAATTATTCTGAAAGATTTGTGCCATGCACTCGCAGCCATCCACTCCGTCTAGATGACTTCCCTTCATGCTATTGATTTCACAGCTATTTCGGACCATTGTTGAAGGCCTTCTGCCGTGTAGATCGCCGTTGTTGGAGCTTCTGGTGGCGAAGTGTTTACACCGACATTGATAATCGTATGTTTGATCTCTTGAAGCACTTGGTTTGTGTCTCCATGGATACCCACCCTGGGTTAGCGCTGCTTTACATGAACTCTGGACGTTCCCACTGTTTTGCCACTGCGGACACATTGTTTGCCCTGACACAGAGCGGACACATAGGTCACACTTTTCTTTTTCCCCCATTTCACCAGGCTTGAATTCGAGGGCAGGGGATCATAATGTATGATTCTAAGAGGAGCCATGTATCATTCCAGCTGAGTCTTCTTTGGGATGTGTTTTTCCTGTGTTCCCATTGTCCCTGTTGGCCACGCTGGATTGCCTTCTGCATCCTCTGGCATTCGTTTCTTTTTTCATCACCTGTATAATCATGTTTGTCTTTGCTTTCCTTTGGCCTATGACTGCTGCTTTTGACCCCATCCCTTGCCTGTTGGTTTGTGTGTGTCCTGATATTTTTCTGATGTTGACGGTTTCTTTGCCACGTCCATGGCCCCCACCCCCCCCCCCACTCCCTTTCCATTTTCTGTTAATCCAGCTTAGGCTGGATGGATCTCACAGCCTTGTCTCCAGAGTCTGCAAACGTGGATTTACCTACTTTCATTCCTCGAGGATAGATTTCAGGACTTTGCTAGATGGCAGTAAAGTACAACGTCAGTAAGACCGTGTTAGACACCAAGGCAACTCCTTGTGCATTTATTGATTTTTGGTCGCCATCGATTTCGATGTGCTAGAGTCAGAAAGCATAGAGGTCAGGAGCACAAGGTGCTGTGATACACAAGAGACACTGCTGCGCCAAAAACAACCGAGGGAAAATATCTTTAACAGTTTTCAGTTGGCTACTATTCAAAACCCATGACAACTTCCCTGGGGAAGACAGTTTTTGTCAAGTATGATGGTCAGATCGTTAAAACAACACAACAGTGTCAACTGGCATTTTTATAGGACAGGAAGGTGTTTTCTTATGAAGTAAATTCATTTGATCCGTGACGGAAAGAAAAAACAACGTAGATGAATTCGTTCGAAAGCGTGTGAGCGATGTGGCTTGCTGCGTAGAGTGTGATTCTGGTTTGTTTCGTCGAAGCCGTGCTGTCAGTATCTATAAAAGACGCACTTGCTCCCCTCTGCGCCAGTCAGAACGCATTCTCTCCGTTTTGGTCTGTATGACACTCGTGCCTTGAATCATATACCCTGGAATCGTGGCATCCGCAGGCTATAGTACATTGATCTCACCAACTAGAGTGTATCCACACAACCCCAAAATAGGAACAGATCTGATATCCGCTACCCACACTCTGTCCCGATCCCCACCCACTCCACCCCCGGAAATCTCTAACATCAAAACGGAAATCTCACTGCAAACAGCTTTCCCTTAAGTGACTCAAGATAGAGTGTCCGCTGATCTCACCACACTCTCTGTAAAGCACGAGGAGGAGTTCAAAAACTGTTGTGCAAACCAGATAGGTGCCTCGGTCTCGATGTCTACAATCGTATGTTAGTGGGCCCCTTTCCCACACCCACCCCTGGTCCTCTCCCCGCCTCCACTTACACTCCCCCCCAACCCTCATCTCCTCCCTCCTCCATCCAGGACTACACGCGCGCGCATACTCACCCGTCAATAGCCAGACCAGTTTGGTGCGGCAGAAGTCGCATGAAGAAATGACGGTTCTGGAGAAGATACGAGAAGTTTGTATTCAGCCCATCTACGAGAGCAGATAACACTTAACGGGTTTGGAAATAGCTTTTGACAACAGATCAGCAGGGGGAAGAGCACGTGCCTACGAGTAACAGTTTGACGCAATGTGACGATCACGTGGCCGTACTGATGAAGAAAACAAAAGAGCGAGCGCTGACATACGTCATCGGATAGTAGCATGTCCTTCAACAGATAAGACGTCATGAAGATAACACACCTGTTGACCTCTGTGTCACCTCTTGGTCTGCTCTTCCCGTTATCACCGAAGGTGGATGTGTGTCATTGTGATGATGATAGAGCTGACGGCGTCGCTGAAAAAAAAAAAAAGTGAAAAAAGACTGTGACGACAGTTGTGGCGTTTCTTTAAGAAAAATAAAAACAAATGTGTATGTGAAAATGTCCGTGCATTTTTGTGTGGAGTCTTTC
>JADBJO010000990.1:42500-100000 GCA_016801955.1 Conus betulinus | reverse complement strand
GGGGTGGGGCTGGGGTAGCTATGGAGTCATCGTCTTCCATGTTGACCACGATTTGTTTGAATGCGCATGTAAGAGATTCCACAGCAGCCAGGGACCAGGTTGTCGATGGCAGAATTCTGCACGCACACACGCGCGCGCGCGCGCGCGCACACACACACACACACACACACACACACACACACACACACACACACACACACACACACACACACACACACACACACACACACACACACACACACAGAGAGAGAGAGAGAGAGAGAGAGAGGAGAGAGAGAGAGAGAGAGAGAGAGAGAGAGAGAGAGAGAGAGAGAGAACCTCAACAACATCAACAACACCGCAAAATATCTGCAGTAAACGTGCTGTCCTCCTCTTTCCATCGTCAGTGTCCTGTCCAGTTTCTGTGGATCGAACGATAAACTTTGAGATTCAGATGGCAGATTAGGCAGTTATATAATATGTTCTCGGACGACGGTTTAAATGTTTATGGAAATCTTTTGATTTGTAGAAGAAAGAACTTGACAGTTGTTACAACTTTAATTGATATCCAAAAATAGAATCACACAGGATGATGCATCTTTTGTGTTGTCATGGGAAATCGAAATATTGTCCAAGCAGAAAAAAAAAAACATCTGCCTCACAAACTCTGTATAAACTCTATTGCTGATAAATACATACAACCTGTGATATTTGAACTAGAAAGATTTGCAAAAACAAATCCCATGCTGTTCAATTTGACAGCAGTTATTTAGTGTACATCTACAAGCTGTCATTTATTAGTTTGAATTAATTTGAAGTTCACAAATCATAAGAAAATGTGTGCGTGCGTATGCGCGCACATGTGCAGCAGTAGTGTGTTGTTTTGTTTGGGATCAGATGGAAAAGAAATTTGAGAAAATTGGATTGGGGGGGGGGGGGGGGGGGGGGGGGGGTACAGGACGAGGAGTGTAGAGACAGTGAAAATCACAGGCAAAAGTCGCCAGGGAAGATTTCAGGATTGTATTGCAAGCCGTTCTGTGATAAATTTCAGGGTCGCATCAGTCAGTTTTAGGGATTTGGAACTCTGCCCCAAATGGATCCCACCCATTCACGCTCCCTTTTTGTACTCCCAGTTCTTATAGAACAGGGAGTACTTTGCAATGGGAACGAAGAAATGCTGCCTGTGTGTCTGTCCGTGGTCAAAATGTGTTCCACTCGCTCCAAAAACTTCTGGGCAGACTCCCCCCCAACCTCGTCGTATGTTCATTAGAGTCACGGATGATACCCCGTGTCTTATTTAACCAGAATAGCCATTACTAATTGCTATAACGGCCCAAAACGGTTTTTCTTCTTTATGGAATATCTCAGAAAGTACTTGTATTCAAGATAAACTGGGAGTACGTTTATATGCTTTGCATCTTATTTTATTTTATTTTTTTCGAAAAGGCGAAACGAATTGGAAACTAAAAGAACGTGATTTGTGCATGTTATTCTACCATGTGATAGCAACAATTTAAGACGAGGCGAAAGTGCCATAGCCTGAACTGCCGAGTCATACGCTATTCATTTCCATTGCGACGTGCGTCTTGCGTCATTCATTTCAGTTTCAGGACGCGTCTTCAGTGTGGAGCATAGTGGGTATCCGTTTCATTCGGTTCCAAGGAGTAGTGCGTCATGCGTAATTCGGCTCAGTTTCAAAGTGCAGCTTGCGTAATTCATTTCAAGCAGAAAATTAATATTCAGCCCTCGTTTAGCACTCTTGTGATAAATAGGCCTAATATACTGAATGTAAATTGTATCACTCGCATTTAAAAAAAAAAAAAAATTATTATAATGTCGTTGCTGCCGACGAAATATCTGCTTGATTCTCGTCTGTGATACTGGACCACAAACAAGTCTTGTGTGGACCTCTGGCATTTTTTTTCTTCTTCTTCTTCTTCTTCTTCTTCTTCTTCTATCTGAAATCTTATTGTAGAAAGCAGTCTTTCATCAAACATTTTGATTTAGTGCATCGGGTCAGTATGGTTAGGCGAGAGAGACGCAGATTCGGATGACACTTGCAGAAGGGAGGAGATGGGGTGCGGCTGCAATTACAAGTGTTCAAAATTGTATTGTACACACGTGACAAGTCTGTCACAGTGCGGTTCATGATGGAAAATCCAAATTGACTATTTAGGTAAAGAAACAAACAACAAAACAGGATGCTGTGTACACTAACAAACATGATGGGGGCCTGCACACCTTATGGACGCGCGCATGTATACGTACGTGCTCTCTCTCTCTCTCTCTCTCTCTCTCTCTCTCTCTCTCTCTCTCACACACACACACACACACACACACACACACACACACACACACACACACACACACACACACGCACGCACGCTCTCTCTCTCACTCACTCACTCACTCACTCACTCGCGCGCGTACGCACACGCACACACACACACACACACACACACGCACGCGCGCGCGCTCGCAGGGCGGTTCGTCGACTAGAGCGTCTCGTTTCTTTGAATACAGTTCATTTCAGCATAGACCTGCGTTATATTTTATGGCATAGATTACCAACAAATCCAGAATACTTCAGAGAGAGAGAGAGAGAGAGATGGGAAGGGCGGGGACGGTGCATACGTCCCTAACAAAAAATACAAACGACAAAATTGGTTCCGTCATAAATGTATACTATGTTAAGATAGTGATTATGCACAAAATGCAGAATAGCTTTTAGAGACATGGGGTAAGAGTGGGAAGTGGATGCTGCGGATGGTGGGCATTGGTACAACGTCCCAAATAAGATAGGTCACATTGTACAACAGTATTACGGTATTAATTATGAACGAGTAAAAGAGCAGTGCGGGGGGGGGAGAGGGGGGGGGGGGGGGGGTGAATGGAGGGCAGGGAATCGTTACAAAAGCGTGTGTGACGTGTCAAATAGAATAGATCATATTGCACAAAAGTTCGTTGCGTCATAAATTATTGCCCCATTACCATACTGACATATACAAATAATAATTTTTTTTTTTTTTAGTCTGTTTATTTATTTTTTTTTTTTTCTCCACAAAAAATGAGAGAGAGAGAGAGAGAGAGAGAAAAAACGTGTTTGATGCAATCGATGGGGCGGCCAAAGAGCCGCTTTTTGTTGCGGGGTGCCGTGTTGTCATGAGCGATGATGGAGCGGGTAATCCTGGCCCCCTGGTGATGAGCGCGGCGACAGGCCGACCAATGGAAGGGCCGGTCAGTGAAAATTAGGCCAGGCAAACAAACCGGTCACATCGATTATTTATCACTTCTCATCCGGGCTCTGTTTCGCCAGCAATCAGGTAGCGACGGGGGGGATGCGTGTGCCGCACCACACCGTTTCTTACCCATTCTCACACCAGCGCTTTGCTTTTTTTTTTTTTTTTTTTTTTTTTTTTTTTTGACAGTGTCTGAGCTGGTTTGTCTGTCCGACGGAGCGCGTAATTAAAAAAGAAAAAAAGAGAGAAGTGAATAAAATTCACATGTTACATGCGTTTTAGTGTGCTTACACTGTGTGCGCGCTCACGTGTGTGTGTGTGTGTGTGAGAGAGAGAGAGAGAGAGAGAGAGAGAGAGAGAGAGAGAGAGAGAGAAACCTACGGACCGTAGGGCGTACTATCTTCTTGAGAGAGAGAGAGAGAGAGAGAGAGAGAGAGAGAGCGACCGACCGACCTTAGCTTGCAAACCCAACATCCTGTTCACCCGTTTAATTGACCACCACTCCTTCTCTGTGGGGCATGTGGATTGTTGATACAGCTTGAATACTGCATACGTCTGCAACACTCTGTCTCTGTCTCTCAATGTGTGTGTGTGTGTGTGTGTGTGTGTGTGTGTGTCTCTGTGTGTGTGTGTGTGTGTGTGTGTACGTACGTACGTGCCCGTGCACAGGTGTGCGCATGCACGCATGAGTGCGTACGTGCGTATGCGTCCACAGGAGCAGCAGTAGTGTCGATTGCTGTTTGGGATCAGGTGGAAAGAGATTGGACTTGGGAGAGATTGGAGGATGGATGGAGGAGGGTGGAGTGGGTGAAGAGGAGGAATGGAGGGGTAGTTTGAAAGGCAGTTCTGTCCCGCCGACACCTTCGACACAGGGTGGGAGGGAGAGAGAGGGGGGTTGGGGCGCGATTGATTGGAAGGCTTCACGCAGTTCCTTGACTGCCCAGCTCACTGCTTACTTGCAGTCATCCCTCACCCCCTTCACCCCATCCCCGTCTCCCACCTCTCAGTGACACATGCTAATACTCTTTCAACCCGCACTCTTCATGCTTCCAACTCTCGTTCAGCAGTGCACGCCAGCCAGTGTTGTCCACAGCATTATGCCTGTGAACTCACCAGGCCATTGAAACCCATCTGTTGTGAAAATGTGGTTTGTTTGGCGGGTGTAAAGACAGGTTCACTTATAGTTATGCCTGATATACAACTTACACACACACACACACGCACATGCGACATGCACAGATGTACTCACACACTCTCTTGCATGTACGCATGCATGCACACACACACACACACACAACGCAGTGGAATAGCTCAGTTGGTAGAGCTCAGTTACAGGAAGCAAAAACAACATGAAATTGAAATCCAAATTTACATGGTGATAAATCTGTATTAACAAGAATATTTTGCTTTGCTCTGTTTCAGCGGAGAGGTGGTATTTTCTTATGACAGAGCGGACAAGAATGCAATTTATGTTCGAGCCCTGGGTAAGTTTGTTTCACTATGAATTATGGATACAGTGCTGAAGTGAAGATTTGGGTTAATGCTGTGGGTAATGGACATTGATAGAGCGGGGAGGGGGAGGACGCCAAGGTCCTATTGAACATGTCTAGATGCAGAAAAAGTATAAAAAGAAGGAAAGTTGTATTAGTGTGTGTGTGTGTGTGTGTGTGTGTATGCACTGCAATACAGCATGTCACATCATTACATCCACATAGATCATGACAAATCAGATCACATGCTATTACATCACATGCTGTATAACATCACATATCACATCACATTACATCTGTCATTTGCATTGTGGCAAATCAATCAGGCCTTGTCACATCACATCACATGCAGTATTATGTCACATATTGCATGACATGTATTGTTACATCATATTATTGTTGTTATGTCACATCATTTGTTACCATGTTCTATCACATCATGTCTCCCACATCACACCACATCACATCGCAATTTGTTTTTTATCATCTGGTCATTTGAGATGAAAAGGCATTACGTTGTTTTCATTAGAACATTATGATGATGTTCTTTTTAGGTTAAGATCATGAACAGTCCAAATGTTTACTAAAGAATGTGCTGGGCAGATTGTATAATATGTTATTGAAGTCCCAATCAGGGCCCAAGTATGAGCAGATTTACATCTACTGGAAACTTTAGTCAGAATTCAAATGTCAAATGAAAGATACAATTACATGGTAATAGAGTGAAATTCCTATATTGTAGGTGTGCCCAGAGCTTCAGAACATGCGATGTTTTGTGTCTTGTCACCAGGGCGGAGTGAACTCACAGAAATACATATATGCACACTCACGCACACACATAAACCCACAAAACAAACACACTCTCTCTCTCTCTCTCTCTCTCTCTCTCTCTCTCTCTCTCTCTCTCTCTCTCTTTCACACACACACACACACACACACACACACACACACACACAACACACACACACACACACACACACACACACACACACACACACACACACACACACACACACACACACACACACACACACACTCTCTCTCTCTCTCTCTCTGTCTCTGTCTCTCTGTGTCTCTCTCTCTCTCTCTCTCTCTCTCTCTCTCTCTCTCTCTCTCTCTCTCTCACTCACACACACACACACACACACATTCACGCAAACATACTTGCCCTAAACTTTTTCAATTTTTACTGGAATGTTCATGTTTCAGACATAATTCCAGAAATCTTGTATTTTGCAAAAAAATCCAGAATTCCAAATTTGGTGAAAAATGTTGGGTCCAGAGTGTCTCATTTAAAAATGGGCTGGTTGCAGAATGAAGTCCAGATTATGTTTTATGAATGTCGTCAATGAAATTTTGTAGAGCATGCACTATCATTTTGAACCCCACATTCGTCAGCTGAAACAGGAAGTGGTTGAAATACTCTCAGTCAAAACCCAAACTACCCCTTCTTCAGCCCAGCCTACCCCCATTTACTCCTGGTTCCCAAATTTGGATTTCTGATGGTTGTGTGTGCGCGCGCAAGCACGCACGCAAGCACACGCACACACACGCACGCACGCACATGCACACACACCATTTTGAATGTCCACACCTATATGATGGTGTGATCTGTATAACATTGACTCAAGAGTGTCAAAAATCATGTGAACCATGATTGTCTCCAACATATTGACATGCGCTCATTCCTTTTCAAGATTTTTGACCCATTGACTGAAAAGGAAACCTGTGTCAGCAGTAAGACTGAGGGGATTAGTGCTGCTGATGAGGCATGATGATAAGATGGTCACAAGAACAGAACCAGATGACAAGAGAGAAAGAATAATTGAATGACTTGTTTCCCCTTGTGGTTATGCAGTCTCACATGAGCCATATGCTCCCTTGCATATTTGCACTTACATATATATATATATATACAGCCACACATACACACACACAATGCACACATGCATGCATGCATGCACACATACACACATGCATGCACAGTGCAAGCATAGTTGTGTTCATCTATCTTCCTGATGTAATGGGACAGACCCTCACCATTTTGTTTGGACAGGTTTCACAGTGTTCAGTTTCCAAGCTAACTCAGCATTTGAATACTTGACATAAGCCTTGGTTCTGATCCAGCCCTAGGTTTGCTTGCTTGTTTGTTTTAGCAAAGATCTTTATGTGACCAAAGCACAGCAGGCATGAAAAGGAACACTTTGGGCTCAGTTTTACCTTGTTAAGTGCATTTTTTCTTGTCAGTAGGAATGTAGATAGACACCTTTCATTTCAATTCTAGTTTTATTGCAAATTCACAATTTCGCAAGTAAATATTGAAAGAAAACAAAATAGCTCTTATCTCTGAAGAGAAGATGAATGGTTTATAATTGGTCAGTGCCATTAATGCACTGATAAAAAGAAAGCATTGTCCAAGGATTGAAAGGAAAAATTGACATGGTTTTTTTATTTTTAATTTTAATTTTTTTATATATACTTTGTTCCACTCAACCGGCGTTCACATGGGACCTCGGACCTTTGTCTAACATACCTTTCTAGCCACAGTTTTATTACAGCCTACAAATAGTGCAAGAGTGAGGCGTATTCTAGATTTTCAATTAAGATTTTAGTGTTGTTTGTAATGCTTAAAGGAAATATTTAGCAGACAAAAACTAGTTAATCAAGTGTTTTTGTTTCAGACAATATTTTCCTACTTCCTCTCCTGGTTATCATTCAAAATAGCTTTGTTCTTTTGGCAAAATTGAGCAAAATTCCTCCAGATCTCCTCCAGTTTTGTATTCCCAGTTCTTAAAGAACAGGGAGTACTTTACAATGGGAACAAAGAAATGCTGTCTGTGTGTCTGCCTGTGTGTCTGTCTGTGGTCAAAATGTGTTCCACTTGCTCCAGACAAAACTTCTGGGCCGATCTTTCTGAAATTTGTACGCATGTCCATTATGGGTCATGGATGATGCCCATTGTTGTATTTAACCAAAATAGCCTTTACTAATGGCTGTAACCGCCCAAAATGGTTAAAAATCTCAGAAAGTACTTGTATTCAAGACAAACTGGGATTACATGTAAATGTTTTGCATCTTGTATTTGTATCTGTCTTCAAAACCCCAAAAGTAATGATAGAATGGCTAAATTTAGATTTTTCGTCTGTCTTTTTTTTTTTTTTTTTTCTTTTTTTTTCTTTTTGCTTTTTCAGACATAAAGTACATACATCGCTTGCACATTCAGCATTGAAGTTTGATTTCTTCTCATGTTTGGGATCCAGAGACTTTGACTTTTCCTGTGATGGGACAGAGAAGATCATGTGCAACATCCATGATTTGGGTCGGTAGCATCAGAGATGGACAAACTGGAAAGTTGACAAGTCGAATAGGCCTACTGTGAAACCTGTCTTTGGCTCTCAAGGTCTGATCAGCGAATCTCATCCAAAAGCTCCTTTTCCATCCCTACTCTTTCTGTGTTTAGTTTGTTGAACCCCAGCATGTATGGCCTCACAGCCAATAGCCGATGTCTTGTTACATGGTATTATGGAATTGTCTTTGATGCACTGATGCCCCCTTGATGATATCAAAACTGTCTTGCTGGGTTTGGGATATGGTTTGATCATTGTTGTGTGAGTCATGATTTGTGTGTGTGTGTGTGTGTGTGTGTGTGTGTGTGTGTGTTATCATACACCCTAGAGAGATATTCAAAATTTGTGTTTTTTAATCTCTCCCACAGGTGACGGTAGGATGAGGGGAAAGGCAGATCTTGGTGATGCTGGTCAACTGCTAGAATGGGAACAAAAGCTTCTAGAAAGTGAGTGGACGTGAGCAAGCCCTGACCCTGTTCTTTCTCAGATTCAAGGAAACATGCGCCCATTTCTCCTTTCTTTCGCAGATCTAAAGGTGGCAGTCCACTCTTGTCCCCTTCTTTACCCAAATCTAAAGGAGAAATCCCCCAGCTGTCTCTTTTAGTTTTTTTTTTTTTTTCTCCATTCTGAGTTGCAAACCCCCTGCTATTCCTTTTCGTTTCTCAAATCTGAAGGAACAACCTCCCTTTTGTCCCTTTTTTCCCGAAATCTGAAATAGCAGTTCCTCACCTGTCTCAATTCTTTCTCAGATCTGAAGAAGGAAGCCCCTCTCCTGTCCATTTTCTTTCACATTCTGTGGGAACAATCCCTTTCCTGTCCCTTTTCTTTTCAAATCTGAATGAGCTCCCCTCCCTTCTATTCCTCTTCTTTCTCAAATCTAAGGGAGCAACACCACACACACACCCCTCTCTCGCCCCTTCCTCAAATCTGAGGGAGCATCACAACTCACACACACACCCTCTGTCATCCCTTTTCTTCCTCAAATCTGAGGGAGCAGTCCCCCACTTGTCCCTTTTTCTCTCGCAAATCTAAGGGAGCAACAGACACTCACACACACCCCCCTCTCTCTCCCCCCTTTCTTCCTCAAATCTGAGGGAGCCATTCCCCCTCTTGTCCCTTTTTATCTCGCAGATCTAAGGGAGCAAGTGGCTTCCTGTCCTCTTACTGTCTCAAATCTGAAGAAGCAGTTCCCGCTTTCCACTTTCCACTTTCTTTTGAAAATATAAGGGAGCAACCCCTTTACTGTCCCTTTCCCTTTCTCAATTGAAGGGAGCAGTCCCTCTCCTGTCCTTTTCTTTCCCAAACCTAAGGGAACAATCCCCTTCCTGTCCCTTTTCTCTCTCAAATCTAAGGGATCAGTCCCCCTCTTTTCCTTTTTCTTTGCCAAATCTAAGGGAGCAGTTCCCCTCCTGGTTTTGAATTGTTTTCAATAACATTTACTTGTATGGATAAGGCTTGCCTTTTTTGGAGAAGAAGTATCTGCCAAGTAAATGAGCAAGTTTGGCAGTGTGTGTGTGTGTGTGTGTGTGTGTGTGTGTGTGTGTGTGTTTATTCCTAAGCATAAGTTTAAATCGGTATTTAAAGTTAAGTCGTGCATTATTTTCACAAAACAGTTCAGAGATGTTGCAGAGGGAAAGTGAATACTGAATAATGATGATGGTGCAAGTAGGTTCTCATGGTTTGTTCCTCTCCTATAAAGAATTGTATGTCTTACAGAATCTGTGAAAATGATTTTCAAGAAAAACAAATATTCCGTTGACACATTGCTGTATTGGAATTATTTCTTTTTTTCATCAATTTATTTCATGAATCTTTTAATGATTGCTCTTAATCTGTGTAAGTTTTTATATATACCTTTTTTTCATGACAGTTGGATTTTTTTTTTTTTTTTTTTTTTTCCTTAAAGATTTCTGTTTCACTCAATCAAATTCTGTATCAAAATCTTTTACTTTGTCATCTGTTAGCACACAAAAAGAAGCTGTCATCCTCTGTTAACACACAAAAAAAAAATTGTTCAGACTTTAACAACAACAACAATAACAAAAAAGATTCAGAGCCTGAACAAGCTCTTCTGTCTTCTCTGTAGATCAGATGACCCGAGAGATTTCATCAGGGATGAAATGAAAATTATCCCCCCCCCCCCCCCCCCCCCCCCCCCCCCCCCCCCCCCCCCCCCCCCCCCCCCCTTTTTTTTTTTTTTTTAAACCTTAACCCCCCCCCCCCCCCCCTCATTTTCCTATTGCTGTTTCTATCACCACCCCCCCCCCCCCTCCCCCGCCCACAGCCCCATGCTTCGTCTTGTTTCCCACACATACATACACTCACCACCACCACCACCAGTCTCCTCCCTTTATCTTTTTTCCCAAAGTAGAAAAAACAGCTGCTGAAACCATCATGAAGCAAACATCTAAGCTCAGCTAAATTCTACGGTTTATATTCATTACAGAAAGTAAAGAAATTTTGTTGAAGTCAGCAAAAATTTACAAGGGGGGTGGGGGTGGGGGGGGTGTTCGTTATTTTCTGTCATTCAGCAAAGTGTGCATAATTTCAGTGAATGTTAAGGTAATACATTCTCATTAAGAAGGTTTAGTTATGATGAATGATTACTGGCCATGCTTATGTGTTGTGTCACAGTGTGATTGAATGGTTGTTTACTTCTTTTGGATGTATTTTGTTTTCTCAATGTATCCCCAGGGGGTGATTTAAAAACAAAATCTTCACTCTTACCCCCCCCCCCATTCTCTCTCTGCATCTGCATCCCTCCTTCCTCCACCCCTCTTCATAGTGTGCTGTTGCCTAACTCTTGTCAGTCCATCTGCTTTTAGAATCATTTCTTCTCTCTCTGTGAAATGTTTAACTAGCTATGGGTCTGTATTTACACAGAGCTGAGTGTGCCAGAATGCAAGATACGGTTCAGATCCCGCTTCCTCAGTATGCACAGGATACACCGGCGACGAAAACCACGCACAAAGCTAACCAAGGAAAGCAGACCCAGTGTAGATGATTCCTATTTTGTCCCTGCGCAGGTGGGTGAGAGCAACTGTTGATGCAGGCTGCAATGAGTGCAAACAAGTTATGGCCTTCTCAGGGGAAAGGGCTTTGTTGACCTTTGTGCCCTCACTTGTGTGACGCGGCAAAAGGGAGACCATTTATATGAAATGGAATATGATGAAAACGTGTTGATTTTGAATTCAGACAAGATAGAGAAGTTTCTGTTTTCAAAGGGGAAGAGAGAGAGAGAGAGAGAGAGAGAGAGAGTTACTTAATAGACAATAATGAAGAGAGAGAGATGGATCTAGTTCTACACACATTTATTTTCTCTGTGCTTTAGACAGTAATGAAGAGAGAGAAAGTGAGCAGCAGCACATTTGTGTGTCTGTGCTTTGAGTGTGTGTGTGGGTGTGTGTGTGTGTGTGTGTGTGTGTGTGTGTGTGTGTGTGTGTGTGTGTGTGTGTGTGTGTGTGTGTGTGTGTGTGTGTGTGTGTGTGTGTGTGTGTGTGTGTGTGTGTGTGTGTGTGTGTGTGTGCTCTGTGGTGTTTGGAGTCTGGGTCTTGTTTGAACATGGTCAAGTTTCTTGTGTGCAGGCTCTTCTGAACACTGTGGGCAGTTGGGATTTTAATGTTTTTCATCTTGACTCATTGACTGGAGGTAATGCTTATTCTCGTTCTCCCTCGGTCTGTTTCCCTGTGTGCGTCTTTTGTTCTCCTTCTCTGTCTCTGTCTCCCTTACCCCCACCCCCACCCCCCACTGCTCTCTATGAACGGGTGTATGTTATAATATTGTCAGGCAGATGTAATGTGATGCATGCATAGGTAGCTGGGGAGGGGAGTAGGGGAAGGGGCAATCTGTTTTTGCTGAATGTCAGATTCTGTTAAGTATGTTGTATTGAGAAAGTGTGTGCTTGTTTGTATAGCTCAGTAGATAAAACAGAATCTATTTATTTTCCTTTACTATTTTTATTTCGATAGATTGTTGTAAATAAATGTAGGAAAGCCTAAAATATCCAAGCTTTCTCCTGTTTAAAAGGAGAGTTCATTTTAAGTTGTTGATGGTTTCAGTTGTAATAAATTTCCAGAAACGAATCTGGGTGTAAACATATGAATCTCTCCAATCAGTGAAAGAATAGTAATAAAGAACGGCAGCAGTAGTACAAAAGAAAAAAACACAAACATTGGTAGGAATAGTGTGTATGTGTGTGCATGGTCATGTTCAAAATTTGAAAATTTATCATAGACATGTATTTTGCATACATTTTGTCAAGTACGTGCAACAGGGTTTTGTCCTGTGCCCTGAAGTACTTCACATCTACCTCTTAAGTTTCCAGAATTGAATGTTAAGGTATACACACACAATGCCTGAGCTGTGCACTTGCCGTGGTGTTGTTTCAGGTCGGTCTTTGCTTTATTTGGCATATCACATCTTCAGGGAATACACAACTTTATCCAGCGCTTCCGATTAGATATCATCAGACTGCTGCGCTTTTTCTGTGAGTTGTGTGTGTAGGGAGTGTAATGCTGAGGAAATTTGTGGTTAGATATTATTCATTGTTTGAATGTCTGTGATATTGATAATCACTGTCCTCAGCAGTCTGTGCATGTGGGAAAGGGGGAGTGGACCGTAGGCATCGTTAAGTTGCAGTATATAGAACGCTGAGTTTTAAATCATGTATACAAGCAAACAAGGTAAACTTGTATCATAGCCCTGCTTTCAGTTGCTTGTCTCTGAAAGTGTGTCAGTGTATGAGTGTGCATGCAACAGTGTGCATATGGGCATTTTTTTAATATAAATTGTAATGCCAACTTACTCATTGATATTTTCTATGTAGTCACAACTGTTTTATAACCAAACCAGCAGACCTGTGTAAAAACGTTAACTCCATGGCTTCAAAAGAGATAATGATAAACTAAAAGGTGTGAACATTAAAAGAGACTTATTGAATGGAACACTGTTTAAATATTTAGCAAGGCTTAAATTTTTCAGTTTTTGGCTTGATGTTGACTTAACAGAAGTATACGTAAAAAATGCTAGTTTTCTTCTTTTTTTTTTTTTCCATCTGCAGCTATCATCATTATGGACCGTACATTGAGGTGGTTGGAAGGGCAAGACTCATTCTTGTTAGGATAGGCTGTATTGAACAGCTAAACTGTCATTGTTTTTTTTCCTTAACAATGTTGCACAAGTGTCTTTGAGTTTGACATCATTCAAAAAAAAAATCAATGTGGGCTATAAAAAAAAACAAAAAAAAAAAAAAAAAAAAAAAAAAAATGTTACTCAAGACTGTGAAAAACTTTTCATTTGAGATTTTGTTTGATGTCAGAATCCTGCCATCACTTGATCATGCATTGGAGAGACAATACCAGTATATTTATTAATCGGTTAATGGTCATGGCCCCTTACTGTGGAGGGCTGACAAACAGACAGTGTACATCATGTTACAGCTGGTATCCTTCAGTTTTTCACATGTAAAGGACCAGATACCACACATAAAATGCAGCTGACCTGGTTTGAGACTAGATTAGTAGATAGATAGATACCTAGATAGATAAAAACAGACATGCCATGTCATTATGATACCAAACATTTCCTGAGCTGTGTAAACTGCTATTCTTAGAATAAGAAAGAATGTTTTCTTTGATTAATGACATGGGCAACTTTAATTTGAAACTGTCGTGATCATTAAAAGCCTAGGTATGTTTGGTTTCCAAGAAAATACAGGAAAGGAAGCACAGAGAGAGAGAGAGAGAGAGAGAGAGAGAGAGAGAGAGAGAGAGAGAGAGATTCCTAGAATATTCTAGTGTACAAATGAGCTGTTCACTGATCATGTAGTGTGTTTATGTATGCAACATTATGTTCCAGTGTGTGTGTGTGTGTGTGTGTGTGTGTGTGTGTGTGTGTGTGTGTGCGTGTGTGTGTGCTCCGCTCCGCTATATATATATATATATATATATATATATATATTATATTTTATATATATATATATAATTTTAGATATTAATTGTTAAACTTGTAAAGTGCTCTATAGCCTACATTGTTAGGATGGGCGCTATAGAAATATCATTATTATTTTATAAAAGATGTTTTTTTTGCTTGATGACAGGGCAACTTTGATTTGAAACTTCAGTGATGGTTGAAAACTTAGTTCTGTGTGTTTTTTTTTCGAAGAAAATACTGGCAAGGGAATAAGAGGGAAAGAGAAAGAGAGAGAGAGAGAAAAAGATAGAGCTGTAGTAGGGTAGTATAGTCAGGCCTGAAAAACAGGAAGAGCTTGTGCAGCTGTTGGTCATGATGTGTTCCAGCCAGTATAGAAGATAACTACCATGACAGCAACCCGTATCACAATATCGTCCATGCGACTGATGTCACACAGGCCATGTACTGCTACCTCCAGGAAAAAAAGGTCAGAAGGATGGCTGTAGAGTGAAGGTGACCAGCATGCTGTCAGGCAGCTCAGAGATACGCACACACAAGCATGTTGACGGATCTCGACACACACTTATGGACAAACGTGAACACATCTACACAGACAGACAGACATGAATATGCGTGGGTGCTTGCTTTGACCATAGATGCATATATGTGAAGACATCTTGATAACAAATGTGTACACACAAGACAAATGCACACAGACAGACACACAGCTAGACCCCCCCCCCCCCCCACACACACACACACACACACACACACACACACGCACACACTCTCTCTCTCTCTGTCTGTCTGTCTGTCTGTCTCTCTCTAAATCACTCACACACAGGCACACGAACACACACCTGCACATCAGAGGGGAACAGACTGACATCAAGGCACATGAATGCAAACTAGCGCATGTGTACACATTCTGAGCATGATCTCTGCATATGAATGAGAGGGAGCAATATCATCCATCTGAACCACAATCAATACTAGACATGTCATCAGCTACACCAGTATGACACTCGTTCCATCTCATTTGTGCATACAGTCCCCCCTCGCGCGCACACACACACACACACACACACACACACACACACACACACACACACACACACACACACACACGCGCGCATACATACATGCACTCACTCTCTCTTCTCTCTCACTCTCTGTCACACACACACGCATGCACTCGCGCGCGCACACACACACACACATACAGAGACACACATGGAAACACAAACATGCACACACACACACACACACACACACACACACACACACACACACACACACACACACACACTCTCTCTTTCTCTCTGTTTTTCTCTTACTTTCATGCATGCTTCTCAGTCATGCACATATGCACACACGCACACACACACACGCATGCACACATATATGCAGCAGTCTTTTTTATTCTGCTGCCTGCCTTTGTCCCATGTGTTGCCAACATCTGTGTGCACATACTCATGCTTACATTCACACATATCTACACACTTGCAGTGCAGAGAGATCTCTTGTTCTCTTTCTCGCACATGTATACATGTGAACATTCGCAAACACACACACACACACACATACACACACACACACACACACACACACGTGTGCGCGCACATATGCGCTATTCTCCCCCCCTTCCCCTCCATGTCCTACTTACACCCAGAGAACATAACATTTCCTTTGCAGAAAAAAAAGATACAGTGTAGTTGTCAGGCCCCAACAACCACAAACCACTAATGGAGGTATTAAAACATAAACTATGTTGTAAACAGCTGCAGCAGTCTGTGACGCCATTTGAAGCTATGATTGCCATCATCTCTGCCATGGCTCATGATCTGGATCACCCTGGAGTGAACCAGTCCTTCCTGGTGGCCACCGCCAACCATTTAGCTACTCTTTACCAGGTGAATGTGATGCCTTTCTTGGGAGTGCTTGTATAGGATCATGGTTAGATTTGCATAGGAATGTGTGTATGGTCTTTTTTTTTTTTAATTTGAATGAATCGGGGGCCCAAATTCTTGTTGGTGTACTAGTTTTTTACCATTCATTGCAATAAGGTGGTAATGATTGTTCCCTAGTGACTTTGATTTTGTGGTAATGGTGTCAGCAGGTTGCTATGGTTGCTGCTAATGTGCAGGAGAGAAGAAACATCTTTCTTGGACATTTTATGTGCACATGCCCATGCCAGGTTTCACTATACCTTCCTGTCTGTTTCTCTGTCGTTTCATGGCGGCAACAGATGAGAGGTTAAGTGATTGAAATGAAGTTTTCCTGAGAAACGTTATTGAAAAAAAGCATTCAGGTAAACTTGTATGTATTCCACCTTTTAATTGATGTGGCCCTCTGTGTGTGTGTGGTGCTGGGTGCAAGCCAGCGTGACACTCACACATAAAGGGCCAGCATTTAACGTCTTCCTACTTGCACAGCATGAGTGCTTACAGGCTGAGTGGGTGAATGATTATGCAGAGGCCAGCCTTGTGATGTTCAGTGTGATTCATGTGTTACCTTTTTTCCCTTGTCCCCCATCAGAATGATCATGTCTTTGCAAAGCCTCATTATCATGGCTTTTAATGGACTTTTTCTGTCATAGAAAACGCAGTTTTGTCACCAGCAAATTTCTGAATCAGTGACACATGAAAACATCTGTCATTGTGGATACCAGAACTTAAGACATGCGGGATGGGGTAAGAGATTAAAGTCTGGTAAGAGTGTGGGGCAAAGTTTATTACCTACCCATTCTCACAATGGGCTCCTCACTGCTTCACAGGCATTATCATAGCACATGACATGTCAGCTTGGACACATCTTGATTTGGATTTGTTCGCCAGCTTTGAGTGGGAAAAATATTATTCTTGGGGATTGCTCCATAAAAACTGTGAAAATTTATCCACTATGTTTTATAGCTGTCTGAAAAGCAAACTTTGTGTGTGTGTGTGTGTGTGTGTGTGTGTGTGCCAAAACATGAGTGATTGTTTACAGATACATATACAGTTTTATAACTTTTTTTTTCTAACTTGCAAAATACCTCAGTGCTTTTTTTTTTTCTGACTTGCAGAATACCTCAGTGCTAGAAATGCATCACTGGCGCTATGGAGTTGGGCTGATGCAGGAATGTGGCATCTTCTCCCACTTCACAAACTCACAATGGTCAGTGTCAGTTTGTCGTCTGAGGTGATCTGTCCAAGTACTTACAGTACCCTTCCTCATACTACTGCTGCTGTTGCTCAATGTCTCATTGTCTTCCTTTCTTTCTCTGCCCAGCACCCCTCCCCCCCCCATTGCATACCTCCCAAACTACCTCTCCCCCCTCTCTCTCTCTCTCTCTCTCTGTAAATGTGTATGTTGTTGTGTGTGTGGATGGGAGAGGGGGGAGGAGGAGGGATGGGTTGTAGAGGATCAGCTCAAGTGAGAGAAAGATGTCATGTCTCTGTGGAATTTAGGATCATAGTTAGAATCATCGAGTTTGGTCTGATGAGTGTAGATTATAGCTATAACCATCATGCATGTTTTGAAGAGTTTGTTAGATTATAACTATAATCGCAAAGCATGTTTTGGACAGTGTAAGAGTTTATAGTTTGACATTGTGTGAAATGTAGTCATTGTGCATGTTTTTTGAAGAGTGTGTCTGATTATATAGTAGAATTATTGTACATATTTTGAAGAAGAGTGTGTGAGATAATTGCTGGAATCATTGTGTACTAGAAGACCATGCAAAGTAAGTTGAAAATGTCTGCCTTTGTGTCATTTAATGTGAACCATGTAAGCCTGAAACCAATAGAGCTAACACACATTCTCAGTTTGCACAGTGTTTTAAGAAAGGCAAGGTCTCTCCGCAGTTATAAGATGATCCAGGAGGGGAGTTTTACTTGACAGGACCAGATGTTCAGCACAGACAGTTACCATGGCTGAACTGTGCAGGCAGTAAACCTTTAAACGCTTCTGATTTCAGCATGAGCAAAGATGAAATCTGGCTCTTCTGTGTCTCTGCCTAACCAAAGGACAAGAATCCTCACACTCGCTTGTTGCATACTGAGACTGTAGAAAACACACAGTGCATTGCAAAGCTGACTTCCAAGGTATATTCAATGGATGTTTTGGCAGTTAAAGAAAAATGGAATTTTGTAGAGTGTTGCAACTTATCACCTACCCCAACCAAGCTTGTTGTGAAATATAAAAGCCAAGCTGCCTACCTCCCTGTCCACTTACAGAATTGTATTTTTCAGCAGTCTGCTCATTGCTTGATACCTGTTTGTCACAGGGCCTCTGCCATCTGGCAGTTTCGCTCCTTGATATTGGCCACCGACATTACAAGGCAGCAGGAGTTTCTGGTCAAGTTCAGAGTGAGTGTCTCATACCATTTTTTGTTGTTTTCATTTTAATACTCTTTTTGTTTGTGATTGTTAAAAAATCTTATCATCAGTCAAAAACAAAGGGAATATCAGAGTGGAGGGAGGAGGGGGGGGGGATGTGTTGGTATTGTATTGTTCATGTTTCTTTTTTTTCTTTCTGCTTTTGAAGTCTTCATTTCTAAAGTAGTCTGTGTCCACCAAGTTCATTTTTATGAAGTGGCTATCATTTTTTTTTTCCCTGTGGAAATCAGACCAGTCTTTCTGAAAAGAGAGAAAAAAAAAAGCTGAAACATTTCGCCGCCTGGAAGTGCAACTGCCTAAGTCTTACAATCAAATTTTACAAGATTATCATCCCCACAAGAAATACTGCGAGCTGAGTTGCAAGTATTTTGATTACAAAATGTTTATTTTTAGGATAATGTGATTGGGACTTGGCTATGCTATGCCCCTTGGCCTGCTGTTATAGTATACCAAAAATCTCAAAATGCAAAAAATCTGAGTTATGGCAGTTGTATTTCCAGGCAACGATTTATTGTGGCCTTTTTTTTTTTTTATATATATATATAAAGCCGTTATTGTTGTAGTTAGGATGGGAGGCTTTTATTTCCTTTCTGAGGTGTTAGTGGTGCAGTGATTACCAGACTTTGGAAAATTCAAAAATTCATTGCTCAGCTGATTAGTTGTGCACTTTCAATGGATGTTTCTGACATCAGAATATCAAATTATAAGTTGTATATGTCCACCCCTTCCCCATTTTCACATGCCCCCACCCTAGCGGTTAACAAAATTTAAAATCCGGTCACAGTGTTTCAAGTCCTGCAGACTTAAAGGCAATAATGTAAGTGAGAAAACACTCAGCATTCATTGAGATTACAGAAGAAAGATTGCTATTGCCACATTACTTTTATTTTTTCTGTTCCTTTTCTTCATACTTCTTGTTTAACGTTTATTTTAACATTTGGAGTGAATGCGATGGAAAATAATTTTTATTTTTATGTGTGAGTATAAAACGGGCCCTTTTCTTGTATGTGTGTGTGCAGCGAATGATTGATGAAAAGGAGTTTGACTATGAGTTCAACCTCAATTCACGTCACACTTCGTCTTGCAGGTACTCATGTGTGCTCTCTCTTTCTCTCTCTTTTCTGCTCTCTCTCCCTCCCCCCCCCCCCTCTCTCTCTCTCTCTCTCTCTCTCTCTCTCTCTTGTGTCTTCAGAAATGTGCATCTATCATCAGTGTATACACCTGGATATATATATCTAGCTTCATCCTTGCCCATCCATATACTTTTAGATAGTGTTTTTTAATTGTAAAGTGTACAGCTTGCAGAGATATAAAAATGCTGTCCTTGAAGTTTTTAGCTATTGTGTTCAGCAGAGTTTAAACATGTAGGCTTGTGGATTTAAAAATGTTGTTCCTTAAGATTTTTAACTTTTGAATTCAGCGGAGAGTCATGTGTGAAGAAGGATCATGAATTACTCCTGTATTTTGTGTTGAGTGGCACTTTTTATGACATTGTTTCTGTGTGTGTGTGTGTGTCTGTCTGTTAGTTTGCTTGGGTCTGTCTGTCTGTGTGCATGCCTGTGCAGTGATTATGGGTTGACCGTTGAGTGCTATATTCATTTGTTTTTCATGGAAGATTACCAGTGAATTCCCATGGTGAATATGGGCTCGGTTTCATGGTTCATTTTGGTTGTGTTGTTATGGTTGCTGTTGTGTTGTGTGTAATACTGTAAAAGAAGAGCTGACTGGGCATGTCTTGATGGCTGTGAACAGATTGCCCTGAAGTGTGCAGACATCTGCAACCCATGCCGTAACTGGCTTCTCAGTGAGAGATGGAGTCGGCAAGTCTGTGAGGAGTTTTTCCGTCAGGGTAGGTCATGTCACCACTACATCATTGTGCGTGTGTGAATGTCGCTTATAAAAGAAAAAAAAAAATTCTTTAAACTCCATTCAACTTCTTGAGCTTACAGCCAGGGCAGCGTCTCCTGCCTGGCCAGTTTGAACTGATCTGCTTAGCAGAAGAAATGCTCCATTGAACTGATCTGCTCAGCAGAAGAAATACTTCACTTAACCTTAGTTACCTAAAAAAAACTGTTTTCAGAGAGGAAAAAAAGTTGAAAAAAAGAAAGAAAGAAAAAGAAAATAAAGGAAAAAGAAAAAAAAAAATATTGCATGGTTACAGCCAAAACATTGTATTGCAAGATATTACAGTTTCATGGGATAGTGATATGCTTTCAGACTTTTTTTTAATGCTTTGATGAATAAAACTGTTTTCATTATTATGTGTACTGATGGAGTGCTTCATTTTAATTCTGTCCGGAAAAGGTTTTTTTTTTTTTTTTTTTTTTTTTTTAACCAAGATATGAAAAACTCCACCTGTTCTGACAAATCTGCTTGTTTGTTAACATACTAAAATTCCATTTCATATGTTTATTTATTTTTTCATGTATCTTTGTACTTGCAATGCTTTGTCAACTTCAAACATTATTTTACATAACTCTTGTTTAAATTTAAATTTAGACTCGTTTTGGCGCATGCCTTCAAACCTTAACTTGTTATAAACAAAGCTTTTATTTTTTGAGTAGTGTGATTTTTGAATCTGTAATATGCATAGTTTTGAAGTCATAACAGTTTGAGTACATCAGGTCTTTCACCCAAATGTGCAGGTTTGCAGCGCTGGTTAGGGTTCAGTAAGTTATTAGCCTATGTGTGTGTGTGTGTGTGAGAGAGAGAGAGAGAGAGAACGGGGGGGGGGGGGGGGGGGTCATTTTTATGTGTGCACGCTTGCATATGGATATAAGAGAGAGAGGGTGAGAGAGGTGATATAGGTATTTGTGTGTGTGAGAGAGAGAGAGAGAGACGGGTATATTCGTTTTTTTGCTGCAGACAAACTCAGATGCACACACTGTCAGCAGCTAGAAAGACATGTTGCTGCAACCAGTTGAGCAGCCTGCCAAAGGCTGGATGGAAGTCTTACCTGAACAGAGCGTGAAAAGTGTCCACTGCCAGCCAGCAGTGCTCCATGAATTGATGTTCACTGAACTCACTCACAACATCATCTTTTCCATTTTGGAAGTAGCAAAGGTCAAAGTAATTCGAGGCAGAGGAAGTTTAAAAGAAGGACAGTTTTCCATTTCATTTGATTGATAAGGGTTTTAGATTAATGAATTGTTAGCCATCAACTTGATTCCATTTTTACATTGCTTATGTTTAAAAAAAAAAAAAAAAAAAGCTTGTGTGGAAGAAAAAAAATGTGCACACTGCTATCTGTTTCAGGGGACATGGAAAGGCAGATCGGGATTGAGGTTGCTCCGGTGTGTGATCGATATCGACAGACTGTGGCCAAGATTCAGATTGGTGAGCCAGACATGTGGCCTGGAAATAAAAAAAAAAGATTACTGTGGTTTGAAGCTCACTTGACCAGGGTTGGTCAGAGAATCAAGCTTTGAAAGATAGGGTGGGGACAAATGGGTGAGGGGGAGAGAAGAGTTGGGTGGATGGGGGGGGGGGGGGGGGGAGGATGGAGCTGTTAGTTGATTTGTAGTAAAAGGAAGAGAGGAATGTAAAGAAGCACAGACTGTCCAGTTCAAGATTTCTCTGATGTTGGTATTCATGAAAACTTCTGTGTGTGCTTTAGTTTGCTTGTTTGTTTAGTTGTTTTTTTTTTTTTTTAGTAAGTATTAATCTTTTCATTTTCTGCTGAGTAATTTTCATTGTAGAGTTACTGTTAGGCGTGCTGTTAGTTGTAAAAGTCTGTTTCGTAATTTTTTATTCAAGCATGCTTTTTTTTTTTGTTTTCTCTCTCTTTTCTTTTTGATAATCCTTACTTAAATGATCATCTGTTTAAAAGGATTTTTTTTTAACTGTGCCAGGAACTTCAGTTTTTTTTTTGCACATGTGGTACATTGCACATTGAAACTTAGTTTTTAAAGTTTTACATTTTGTTTGTTTTATTATGTTGTGTTTTTTGATCATTTCCGAAGACATTGAAATAAATTACTGGAGACTAGAATTTAGTTCAGCTGTGTGTATTTATTACAAATGTGGATGCATGATTTAAAAGCAAGTGGAGTTTTTACAAATATTTGTGTGCGTTTGTTGTGTTGAATGATTCCTTCAGTAATGGGCATTTTTTTTGTACATCAACTTGGTAAATGTATAGAAAGTTGACTGTTGGTGTTTCAGGATTCATGGAGGTGGTGGTACGACCGCTCTTCATGGAATGGAAGCGCTTCCTGCCCACAAAACTGAGCAACAAAATGGTGTCCAACATCCTGTCCAACAAGCAAAAATGGCAGAACATTGAACAGAAAGATGCCTTGGCCAAAGGCAGCAGCAGCAGCAGCAGCTGCAGCCGCATCGCAAGATTCCAGTTCTTCGGTTGGGGAGGAGGACTCAAGGTTTACAACTTCAACCCTTGATGGCAACCGTAACAATACTGCATTTTTGCCAAGGTGAGGACAGGCAGGCAGAGAACTGAAGGAAGAGGAGGAAGGAGGGCAAGAGGAAGAAGAAGAGGAGGAGGATGGAGAGGAGGCAGACACTGTGGAGAACAATGTCAACCTGGCCTTCCACTACCAGACAGACTTTGAGCAGCAGAGCGAAGTGGGTGGCCACTCCCTGTCACCTGTGTCAGAGGAGGAGCAGCTCATCCTCTTGGCTCAAAACATGCGGCGGCGGCACAGCATGCCGGTGGTTGTGCGCAAAGACCTTGCCTTTTACATGGGACTTCGGCGTGACAACAATTCCCGTAGTTTTCAGCGCCGGCAAAGCTTACCTGTCACCCCAGTGGTGCGATCCTCATTGCTGTCCAATGGTGGTGTGGGAGACTCTGTGAACAAAGTCCTGTCTGTGGACGGGCTGACTGCACGGCCAAAGATCTCAAATCTCAGCTCCTCTGTGGAGACACGAACAGACTATCTCAACTTTCTGTCTCTGCAGAATCAGACACGTCTGCTGCAGCAGGCAAGTGACGACCCTGGTGATGACGTCACTTACTCTGCGCCCCATAGGCAGTCCTCATCATGCATGGAGCTGCGGCAGAGACCCAATGTCTCACAGGATCCTCAGCATGTACGGTTGGTGTTAAGTGGTGTAGGGACAGGGCAAGACATGTGCCATAAAAAACTGGTGGGGCTGGCCTCCAGCTGGCCCAGCATTTTACGGCAGGTCAGAAGGAGAAGTCGGACGTGAAACTGTGGGTGACGCCTCCCTTAGCGGCCACTGCGACAGACTTTGTCAGCCCTAGTCCCTCTTCTAGCAACTCCAGCAGCAATACCAACCTCTCCTCTTGTCTTTCCACTGCCCAGACAGAGGGCGTTCCTTTGCTCAGTAGACCTCACTGAGGGGATGGATGCTGTGGTGTGTAGCTAGTTCTGTGTGAAAACCAAACAGAAGAGTGTTGGTGTGGCATCAGGCTGCTCAGCCAAACAGTCTGCTGCTTTTATCATGTGGTCAGGGTGTGCGTTTTAGCCAGCAGGATCTTGGACATCTCAAAACCCCACCTTGATCCCACCATCACAGACCTTTTCAGCTGTGTTAGAGAGTACAGTACGCAGTAAGTGATTTGGAAATGGATGGGAACATGCATGGATGAACCTTGTGGAAGTCTGTGTGAAATGAAGGGAGTCTTTCTCCACACCTCTCATTGTGCTTGTAGAAGAATCCACTAATACTCCCAACATATTTCGTCTCAAAACCTTCATGGCTTGAGGGTCATCTAGATCTATGCAATTGAAATCATTCTGAACAACCATTTAAAGGAAGGGTGTTTGTGCATATTCCCATTTTGCATGCAGCTGTTACAACAAGCATCAAGGTACATGTGGATAATTTCCACATTCAGTGCATAGAAATACACACTTAGAACCATGCGCTTCAGGTAATCTCCAACATTATGTTAGCATGCCTCCATTACATATCATCTGAAGTACATGTTTCATGGTTTCTACAATTTTTCAACATTTATTGTGTTTCCTCCCTCATCTAAAACCTTTAAATTCAGTTTGATGGCAACAAGTGTAGTTCAAACAAATAAAAAAAACTACCAAAAGTTGACCTCTATTATCCTGCCCATCCAGTAGAACATTTAAACTATGAAGGAAGAATCTATGTGTATGTGGATAGAAATCTGGCAGAAACGAAGAATAAATGATTGTCTTTATTTGTCTAAAGCCAATAATTGTCTACTGTTTTTTTTTTGTTTTTTTTTTTTTACTTTTCACGTTTATTTTATCAGCTGCTGCAATGGATTTTATCTTCTGCTGCTTTTAACATTCTGAAGGCTGTAATTCTTATATCTTTCTTCATTTTAGTGTCCACTTAATTGACTGTACTTCATTTAATTTGATATGACCAGCTCAGAAAGGAATGAATTTGCATTTTATTTGAAAGAATATCTTCTGCTTAACTATTTTCAATAGGATTGGTATGTGTGACCTGTTTACAGATTCTAGAAGGTAGACAAGAGACAGACTGAGAAAAGAGAGGGGTCTAAGATCATTGCTTAATTTGATCTGGCAGTAGTTTTTTTTTCTGTAGAGGAGAGAAGAAAGAAGGAGACATCTACACTGTGACTATGAAAGATGCATGCTGAATTCTGAATCCCCTGAAATCACTTTGGTCTCCATTTCTCAAGCTAAGTCTTTCACAGAGTGAAGGCACTGTTACATGGGTAAAACAAATCTGAACTTTGGTATCAAGGATTGCTTAAGTGCTAGTTACATGGGTAAAACAAATCTGAACTATGGTATCAAGGATTGCTGAAATGCTACATGAAAGACACATGCATTAGTTCCTTATAATGACAAACCTGTGAATCATTTCACAAAACCATCAGCTGTGACCACTTACTCAACAAACTGGCCGAGCAGCATCTGTGATGTTTTTACTGTGTACTTGTGGAATACAATCTGAAACTGTTGAACTCAGGTGGTACTTTTTCTTCCTTTTTTTTTTTTTTTTTTTTTCATGGATGAGCCAATGCCATTGGAATCCATTCTGGGCTCCCACTTTGCTTCCTGCATATGTGCTGATAGACTGCATCCAGCTGTTGATCAATTCCATGTCTGTGTAAACCTTTTCACCGCAGCTAGCCAGATTAGATGACACCTGTGTGCTGTTTCCTTTAATTCCAAAAGCTTCTGGATTATATTCCATGGAGGAAGTGCACAAAGAGGAAGGGTGATTCTAGCCATGTGTGACCATCATTATTCTTCAGTGCAAATTTGTGGAGTGATTTAGTACGTGCGTGTATGTGTGTGATTGAGCGTGCATGTATGCATGTGTATATGTGTGTAGAAATGAATCTTGTGCATGTGGATACTTAAAGAAAATGGTACCAACTGTGTTGCAAAATTAAAACTATGGTTTTAAGGCATACTTCAACAGCCGCTGTGTGATGTGGATCTTCTGATGTGACACTGACAGACAGCTAGTACATTTCATGACAACTTTGCCTGGCAGCTCGACCCGTCTGGAGTGGAAACAGGGTGTTTTTTTGTGTACAAGAGAAAACCGATGGTCTTCACTACCCGTTTTTTTTTTTTTTTTTAACCATGATCATAATGAATATATATTTTTGTCATTACCACACTATTAGTGTATTTTAAAACGTGTGTATGTATTTACAAATGAAAGATTCCTGATGTGTGAATTTATTATCTCTTGTGTGATGTTGTGTGCCACTGTTTGATGGCATGCGCATGCTTTGCATGTATGCAGCATGATTTGACAATTGTCTCAGTGATGGTGATGACTGGAAGTGTGTGGTCTGTAAGTTATAGCGTGAAATATGAATTGGAACCAAAGCACACATCTTGGTAGCTTTATTGTACAGTAACCCAAACTATGGTAGAGGTTGCATGTCATCAATAAGCATGTGTGTGTCTGTGTCACTCTGTGCGTGTGTCTCTCTCTGAGTGTAAAGTGAAGAAATCGAGAGATTCAGAGTATGGTAATGCTGTATGTGATATGTTTCCTGGTTTTAGAACTGGAAGATGATGCATAATTTGTAACATACCTCTCAGCTTTCTGAAACCATAAGAGGAGTTAACATGGTACGGTCATTCTTTTGCTGAAAAATTTATTACATGTTATTTACAAATATTACATATTACAGATACTTATATTCTTATCATATTTGTTTTCTTCTTTAAAAAAAAAACAAACTTGCATTAAGGATATATTCTTATCATATTTGTTTTCTTCTTTTAAAAAAAAAAAAACTTGCATTGCCTTTGTCCAGAATTGTTCTATTGAGAAAGAAGAAATTTGCATCTGTATGATCCTTCAAAATGAAAAAGAGAAAAAACTTCTGATTAAAAGAAAGAAAGAAACAATAACATTAAGAATTTGCAGATAAATAAAACATCAGAAAATCTCGGAGTAGCATAGATGTTAGCTTTGTGTAGACATCTTTACTGTTTTGTTAGTGTCTTGTGCTGCTGGCCTATATCATGATGGTCCATTATTGGAGGGAAACTCTGGAGTTTTTGCAGAACTGACTTGAGACTTCTTTTCTCTTTTAACAATGTTCTGCTAACAAGATGTCCTTTTATTTCATTTTACTTCATTTTATTTTATTTCAAAGCAGGTCCGAGAAAAGAAAATCTTAAAAGGAATGAAAGAGAGAGAGAAGAACATGGAACAGACATGGAACCAGAACAAAAGAAGATCAACAAATTGAAGATGTACATTCCAAATAGTTGTATTCAGGACCGGATGAAATGAAACTAGAAAGAAAATGGAACATATTTTTTGTGACAAGTCAGTTTTCCGTGAGTCCTGATTAAACAATTGGGCAAATAAAGTTAGCCCTCTCCTAGTTCTAAGAGTGAAGCAGTCCCTGCAATCTTTTATACCATGCTGTACTCAACCACTTCCAACTCAATTAATTGAAACTGACTCCCTCCCATGTGACTCCCCTTAACCAACCCGATAAGACAAAAAGTTTGCAAGGTGTTATGTGGTAAAAACAGTTTTTAAAAGATGTTGAAAAAGTGTGGAAAAATAGGTTGATGATGGTTAGGGATCAGTGTTTGTAGACAGTAGGAGCTGCTGTTGGTTTGTAGTACACCGATGCTTGGTAAACAGGGATTTAGAACATTCTATCTACATCTCTTTGGCCCATATCCCTCTGTCTGCCTATTGCTTTTACTGCGGCTGTAGCCAATTTCCTTGCTCTCCCTTTCTCTCTCTCTCTCTTTTATTTCGTTGAAATCAGACTGTTATACCTTTTCCTCAGGCTGGATGCTTGACTTTAGTGTTAGACCATGTTCAGAGTCAAGCCAGTGACAAAGTATAACTTTTAAAACAGGCTAGAAACTGTTTTTTTTTTTTTTTTTTTTAGGGAGATTGATAGAAATAGCGCACTGGTTAAGATGTACACCATCATAATTCTAATGACCATGTATACTGACAATCCAGAACTGGCTGAATATACTAGATACATATTTGTTGTCTTTTTTTATAAGCAGGACTAGCTTTGAAGCAGGAGATGCTGCCTCTTCCTTATGGAGTTTGATGTATTCCAATAATGGCTTCATTGTTGTGTTTGGAAAGCTGTCCCTTTGAAAATTTGGTTACTGTCGATGCATGTGCCACATTTATCAAGTAACATCAAATTTGGTGACTGTCGATGCATGTGCCACATCCATCAAGTAACATCATATCTCTGGTGTTCTTTTGACAAAATCAGAAAATGTCTTTCAGCTTAATGACCCATTCATTGATGCATATAACAAAAAGAGTTTTTGTAATCACAGTGCTTAGATTGTGTGTGTGTGTGTGTGTGTGTGTGTGTGTGTGTAACTTGGCATCTTCTCAACAACAGATTGTTGGAAAACCATACCTATCAGGATGGTAAGTGTTGATGAGCATTTCAAAACCATCCCTTTTAAGCATTCATTGTAATTCAAAGTTCAGGACTACATCATGGCATAATTTTAAAAAAAAAAACAAAAAAAAACAGAAATCTTCTAGGAACTAAAGAGCACCTTCCATTTTTTTGTCCAATATAGTGATTATCCTGGTAAGAGCACGAACCCTCCAGGAATCAAAACAAACTGTGATCAAAATATAGCATAATACATTAATAGAGAAAAAGCTTGTAAGTGTAACTGACTCACAGTTAAACTCTAATCTTCACATTTTGCATTCCAAGTCACTCATAGCGACAGCTACGATGTTTGATGTTTTAGGACTTGTCAAAAGTTCAAGGTCACAGTATCATAGGAGTCAGCCTTAGGGCTTCTTGCCTCTATGGCCAACCTTGTATTCCTGTTCCATCATAAGTCTTATAAACCAAACAAAACATATGGACAGAAGAAGACACAAGAATCCAAAAATTATGCATGCTCAATTCGAATGAACTACTAATCATGGCTGTATGATCAGGAAATGTCTGCTTGTGAGCTCAGAATGTCAATGCAAGTTTTCAGCTTGCGGTTTGAGAGAAAACTGATGTTCCGAGTATTGAAATGATGATACAGCTCACAGGTCCAAAACACTGTCCATGTATACAGGCAAAAATGTGCTGGTTGACACATATGCAGTATGACAACACCAGAAATTCTGAATGGAAGGCATGAAAGAGCATGAATGCTGTATCCAGTCTTCCAGTGTGTGACAAGTTGATGCTTTTGACCAGCACGTGACGTCTGTGAGAAGTAAAGTCAGGTCACAGCTCAAGGTCACAACACAGTGCCATTGAAAATAGTCTGTGTTGTGGTGAGTGGATGCCTCATCGCATCTACCCTTTCCTGCCCTTCCCCCCACCTTTTCTTTCCTGTGATAGAGAATGGTATCATCATGTCACAGAGGTATCGATCGTTACACATGACAGATTTCTTAAGAGAATAGATATTGAAACTGAACAGCACTTACAGAGGTCTGGGGAGGAATGTTGCCCGGTTACAGGAAACTAGGAACTTGGGGGGGGGGGGGGGGGGGGGGTTGAGGGGCAAGACTGATGCAATCAAAAATGTGACACTTGCTTAACATAATAAGTATTACTGTTTTTCTCTGTATTTTTGGTGGGCAGGGGGGTGGAATACACCATCTTAAATTAGGTAGTATCTCAACATACTGATTACAAGCACATGAAATACATGTGATATAGGTTTACAATAACACTCCCCCAATCCTCACAGTGCCCAGTACACACATGCCTGAGTGTGTGTGTTTAGAGGACATATATAGATATTTTCTAGATTTGTTTCGACATTTTGTGTTGTCCAGATTTGTTGGTCCGTCTAATCCTAGATTGACGTCCTGTTTTATTTCATTTCCTGCGTTCATTTGGATTTGGTTTCACTTTTATTAGGTCATTGTTGTTAATTATGTTTGGTGTTCTCAGGAACTTACATTTCGTATGTCAATGATTATTACTCTTTGCGTTTTTTAAGATGCAGGTGATTTTAATTTTCATAATCATTTATAACTTTTCATTAAAGACATGAAGGGAAAAAAAGCATAAACTTGTGATGATGGAGAAGGGAGAAGAAAGAGAAATTTACATTTCTGTTGAATTTTTTGTTGAAAAAAAAAATTAATGGATAAAGACCTATGATTTAAAAATGCAGATCAATGAATAATGTAATCTCTGTAAATTGTTGATAGATACTAACATACACTAGATGTATTTTTTGCAATCACAATGCAGATGCCACAGTTGATTAGGGAACTGCTGAGAGAAAAAGATGTATTTGTTTGATATGTAATAATCACTAATTTGTGGTCAGAACTTTGCAGTGTTGCCATGCATCATCATTAAACTGTGTCGACTTAAAAACCACAAAGTCAGCCATACCTTTTCATTCACTCATCTCTGAAATAAATTATGGGGGTAAACTCATCTGGATTTTGGCTGACTGACAAGTCCATGAAAAAAGAATGCAGAGTGATGCACATCACAGATGCTAACCTAGGTGATGAGGCCAACATGGATATCACCAGAAGAGGAAGAGGGGCCTGTCTAGTGGACTGCTGTAAGGATAGAAAATCATATAGGCAGAAAAGATTTGCTACAGAAGTTTTAGTCATGGGGAATGGAACCTATAACCCTAGGAATGCAAGAATGACTCCATCAAACTCAGCTACATGTGTGTGGTAAGTGATTGTGTGTGTGTGTGTGTGTGTGTGTGTGTGTGTGTTTAATGACCACATAGACCATTGTTGTTGAAGGAAAATGAAGAAAAAATCACATTCCAGCAGCACACTGACTGATGGCAATTGAAGAAAATAGCATCTTTCCAAATAACTTTCATTTTCGAAGGAGCTTGTACAAGAACAAAATATTTGAAAATGGTAATGCCTGTGTATTCCATCTATTGAAAGATGAAGGTTTTCAGAGGGTGAGAAAGAAAGCTAAGGATGTAGTGAATTTCTAAAGATTCTGTTCCCCACAGTAACTGAACATGTCGGGACCTGCAGCTTGTAGGCGGCCAATGTTTTGAAATATCTTTACTTGAAACTTTTCATTTAGAAAGTTCTCATCTTTCATACGGAAGGAAAAAAAACAGATGCAGAAAATGTTGGGTGTATGTTGCTTTCTTGGACCATGAAAGTTCACCACTTTCTGCCCCTCAGTTGTAATTGAATATGAAGATTTCAAGGATGGTGCCAGATATGCATACTTGCAGGTGCAGGTGATGTATGTGTATGTTTGTTCATGCAGGGCCAGGGTTATTTTACCACTTGAGTTTTCCTTTGAAGTTGAATGTGAACGTTGTAAGGGACTTTGCAATCTTGGTATTGCCTTTAGGTCAGCTGAGATCTAGTGCAAAGTTTGTGCTGCTAATTATATCCAAAGTAGAGTCATAACAAATCTGCACTGTTGATCTAATTCTAGGTAGTGTTGTCTAATACATTAACATTTATTTCTAGTCTGGAGGAATTGTCAGTTACACACACACACTTGAAACATGTTCAGGATACCTATGGACAGATTTTTCATGTCTTCCATCAATAAAGAGCTGTTACTTTTTTTTTAGTGTACAGTTTACCTCATTGTCATTGCATAATGTACTTACCGTTTAGTTACGGTTACCTAGGAGCCATGTTGACTTTTCATAAAATGTGTATTTTAAAGCCTAAAGGAGACCTTTGCATTTGCGTTTTCTTTGTTTGTTTTTGTTTGTTTTGTTTTTTTGTAATAATAATAGATTTCCCACAGATTGTTATATCGAGATTAGAAGGAAAAAAATTTAGTCTAACTATTCATTCTGTGATTGTGATCAGCACTGCTGTGAAGTAATGATATCCCTTGTTATTTGTTAATGAGATTTAAAAAAAAAAAAAAAAAAAACCAAAAACCCATGATGTGTGTTAAAAGCTGTTTGGGACCTGTTGTGGTAAAAATGAAAGGCATGAAATATTATTAGAGATCTTCTTTTGGACCATCTGATCAGATAATTTGGCTGATATTTTTCATAGTTTTCTAAGGAATTAAACAAATCAACTGAACACACACTTGAACACATGAAACTGAAACTGAAAACATGCTACGCATTTACATCATTATGTTTGTTATCATGCGGGCACTTTTTAGTGTCTGTGACACTGCTCAGTCTCCATGTCTAAATACCTGTTGAACCAAAGTTTTCATTCACCTCCCACCCGCCTACCTCCCCCTCAACTCCCCTCCCTTTAGCCCTGGGTATCATTTTGTCTTTGTGTGCAGGGAAAACTGTATATTTTATAGTCATAGGGTAGGAACTCATTGCTTCAAAAAACCTTTTTTCCCTTCATATCTTTCAATGTCCGACTATGAAATGATAGATAATTGCTAACATTTTGGAGTTTCTGCTTTTACTTAGTTGTGCTGTTGAGCTGCGGGTTTTTTTTTTTTGTTTGTGTTTGGGGTTTTTTTTTGTGTTCATTGGGGGTTTTCTTTTTTTTTTTTTTTTTTTTTTTTTTTTTTTCCTATTTTCAGAGAACCAGTACAAAATGAAATGCTGGCCAGTCCAACAGATGAAGACATGCACAACTAGTAAAATTTATGAATTATTATAAACCTGTACCAATGTGGAAGAGTGAATGAATGAAAGAGAGAGAGGTGAAGCTTCAGGTTGAACAATATAAGGACAAAAAAAAAAAAGACAAATTTTAGAAAACATGTATCATTCAACTCGAGTGTACAATATAGAAAGTGGCTGCTGTATTAGTTTTTAAAACAAAGATAATTGAAATATGCCCGTGTTTTCTATTTCCCACTGTAATCAGTACATAAATGACTGATGTGTGCATTACTTTGGTTCATGATTATTTTCATATATTTTATAAATGTGCTTACAATTTTGAATGTGCTTAACAATTTTGAATTGGCTGGGCAGAGTGATTTTGTGGGGATAGTCAAACTGTCGGTTTCAGATTACTCCTGAATACTTTTTCACTAATACAGTTATGGATATGTTAATCTTTTCTGTGTTTGTATTCCAATTCCTTTTTGTTTAGAATTGATAACATGAAAATCCACCATTAAAAAAAAAAGAATAAACTGATGTCATTTTTTTTTATTTCTGTCAGCAGCCAGATTTGACAATAAACCAATGATCTCAACCTCATTTGTCTTTTTTGTTAAAGTTATGTCAGTGCCAAGTATATGGTAACAAAGAGACCATATTTTAGAAATTAGTGTTATCAATCCTGTCACAATGTGACGGTGCCCTCAGCTTGATTTCCAGGCTGCAGAGGGTGGACAGCCATGGCTGACTCTCATATTTTGCCGCTTTTGAAGGAAAAAAAATGTACTGAGCAAAAAAAATTATTGTATTCAGTATCAATGAAAAGAATTAACCTTCAGCTGACATTTTTACATGTTTGAATGCATTTCTTCCAACAAACATACAGAATTTTCTGTGAGAAAACTTGTCTGATAGGTTTTAAAAAGTTTACATTTGATCAAGATCTTGTGCAGCCACAGAATCAGGGGCTTCACAACAACAACAAAAATGGTGAAATCAGTTTTCAAATATGACTGTGGATCAAGATAAAAATGATCATTAGATTTGAACAGATTCTGTAGTTTTTTGCATGACATGACCAAGCTGGTAAGGTGTTTGAGAGAAAGGGACACAAATCTTGTTTGTTGAGATACATTCTGACAAGACAGTTGTCTTTCTTAGATGGTGAGATGGTCTTGCAGGGCCCTGAAGGACAAACTATTCTCAGAATGAAGTCTGTATGTAGTGATGGTGTATTTTCTGATGGAAATCATCGCTTTTAGTAATGTTTGATAGGGTACATTGACGTGGACAGTCCTAAAAGCACATACAGACACACTGTGACATTTTCATTATCACCAAGTTTACAATCTATACACACATGTGGACATGCACAGGGCATGGCTTAATACTGTTCTTGTGTACCTGTATTTTTTTTTTTTTTTTTAGAAACAATGGAAATGAACAGCCTGATCTGGGAAACCTTACTTCTGTTTCATGTATTGCAAGCAAAAATCTTGATACTACCAAAAACCGTTTGAATGACCCTGATATTGCCAAGTCCACAAACGTGCATGCATGTGACCACTGGCCAAAATTTTTAGTGAGTGGAAAAAGAAAAAAAAAAAAGGCACTGAAGCAAAGCAAGGCAAGGAATGATTCACTTTTTTTTTTTTTTTTTTTATGTATGTCAACATGAATTTACAAAGAAAAACCACAAAACTTCTCTGATAGATACAGGGACACATAACCATTCATCAAACATGGCAAAACAGACACTTACGTATGTCACCGTGTTGTGAAGCTCGAGGGCTGGAGAGTTCTACAAGTGTCACTGGAAACCAGTCTTTGTCCTACACTTTTAAAAGACTGTTCCTGAAAGCTGCAAAGGATAGTAAGTAGCTCTGTATGCACATTTCACAACTTGGTGCAACCTATTGTAATTTCCATTTTCAGTTTACATTCGCTTTACACAACATTCATTCTGTCGGCAAAGTTTTATGGATCTGAACTTGTCATACCCTGGTGATACAACTTGTATGTTTCTTACCATCAAAGGAAGGAAAAGTGTGAGCACTGCGATGCTGTGTAAGGACCTGATTCCAGTTTCAAGTTTTACAAGCTAATTCAAAGACCTGCAAGGTGTACAGCTCTTTACAATCCAATCCCCAAACTTCTAAATACCTGCGAGGAATGTCAGAACCCTGTAACATCTGACTTTCAAAACATGTTGGTTACTCTAGTGTGTTGCAATAAACAGCACCTGACTTTCAAAATGTATTTGCTACTCAGCTGTGTTGCAATAAACAGCCTTGGAATTTACCTCCCATGCACTAGATATGGAGTCAAATCTGAGAATGAGAACAGAGAGCTGATCTGTCAGCAGGTTACCATCTGGATAGATATGTTGACTGGACTGTAAACAATTTCATGCATAGATTGCAAATGGGACAAAATCAACAAGACATTGCTGTCTATGTAGACATAGAAGTCGGTTTTCCACCACAATGACCTTGACTACTGCATAGGTCTCAAGTTTTGAGATCTCCTGCTGTTTCATGTATGTCTGTGTGTGTGTGTGTGTGTGTTAATCAAAAAGAAAAAAATCACAATGTCATTAAAGTGCAAACAGTGAGACCTTAGCATAATGAAGTACTTTCATGACCTGAACATTGACATGGATTTGTTAACATGCGCACAGTATGATTAACATGAATAGATATGAATAATGAGGTGAGCTCTGCCACTCGCAGCTCTGCTCTGGTTTAATGTTAACCATTGACATTTGACAAACCCAGTTTTACTGTTTACATCCAGATGTTGCCTGGGGTCAAACCTATTACTCAGATCACCCATGACATGATCGCCCCCAGCATTCAAGAAATTTTTGTTTTATGTGATGGGAAGAGATAGATATTCTGAAATGTTTGTAAAGCAAATGCACAATTTTAACACAAATGCACAATTTGTTGTGCTAAATTTTTTAAGTCATGCCAAGTTTACAGCTCGCTGTCTTTGTGTGGAAGTTGGATATAGATAATAGTATGTAAGCGCTTCTTTGTAAAAGCTTAACTTTATTGGTCTTTAAAAAAATCACAAGTTACATACTGTACTTGAACATAAAACACATTATCAAGCATAGATTATGAACGACTCAACACTTTCAAATGTCCAATAAATATTCCTTTAGCTAATTAAATAATTGATTTACGCATTCGATACCTACCCATTTAGATTGACTCCACTGCTTGTTTTTTTAGTTCTGAGACAAACAGCACACAACACTAGTGTCTGACTCGAGAAGTCATCAGCCTCTGGTCACCAGCTGTGGAGAAAAGCATAGAAAAACACAAAGAGATATTTAAACAAAAAACAAAACAAAACAAATCAAAAAAAAACCAGAAAAAAACTATGGAGCAGCCTCTCACACATGACGAAAAATCTTGAAAGGTGGTGAGAGGTTGACCATTCAGGGCCAGATTAATAGGAATTGGAATGGCTTCTTCCCGTTCCTAGCAGCCCCCCTTGTGCTCTGTCATCTCTTTGTATTCCACAGAATCATACGTGCACTGCTACAAACCAGACCTACCTCTGTGTACACTGGACTAAAAAAATGCATGCTCATATTCTTCGCATACAGATAATGTTGGGGGTAAGTATTCCTTTCCTCTTGAATCTGCACAGCTGTTCAGAATCCTGTGCTGACAGCGACTATTTATCAGACAACAGGGCTCTACATCACTGATGATTTCAGTTCAGTTTCTGATGTCGGCAATTAGTTCATGGGGACTGCCATTGATGGGCATCATTGTGGTTGCCCCTGGATTGGATGTTCACCAATACTGGCTCTAGCAAGGCTATTCTTCACTGAACAGTTAGTATGCATACTACATTGCAGACTAATCAATACTGGCTCTAGCAAGGCTGTTTGTCACTGAATGGTTGGTATGCATACTACATTGTAGACTAACCAGTACTGGTTCTAGCAAGGCTATTCGTCACTGAACGGTTAGTTGCAGACTAACCAATACTGGCTCTAGCAAGGGTATTCGTCACTGAATGGTTAGTATGCATACTACATTGCAGACTTTGGCCATCCATATTGGCAATCCATGACTTTGTTTACACAGATTGTTGTTGCGACAATCTACAGATCATTGCTTTGATTAGATGATCTTTTTACATAACAAAGAAAGCATAACCCTACTACATAAAAACACTACTGGTTGGTTGTAAACCAAGACAGAATCCAACTATGGAGCAATCTTTTTTCCACAATATTTCACAAGTTTTTTTCCACAGACTGCGGACTTTGATGTAAATGCCATACTGGATGAAGTATTTACTTGTGAGATGAGTGAAAACGCGGGTAAGCCAACCACGAGCTGAACTTCCAACGCAAGTGTTTTGATATGTCTGCTTCTCTTCATGCAAACCCCCAACATATTCCACAGTATGTTGAATGATGCTTTTTCTAAACTAATGATACTGGATCACCTGCTAAAAGGTAGCGCGATTAAAAACAGAGACAAGGACCAATGGAGATCGTATACTGGAATCTAGGTTCACAATCTGAAATTTTGTTCAGTTGAGAAATGCCTTGACTATGCAGTTACTGTTATATACAACAGGTCTCTGGAGGTGGTGTTCTGCTTAGCTCAGATGCGAAGAGTTTTGACTGAACACAACTGAGATGACTCGGCAGCAGTGCAGTGTCGCCACAGATGAGCTGCCCCATGATGACTCAGTCATATACAATGGTATCTTTTTACAATTGATGAAATATATGTACAATGTATCTTTTTTATAATTGATAAACTATACATCTTTCTTTACAGAGAAAGCACATGTAGACCTGAAATCTTGAAGGCACCATATTGCTGCCCACATTCGTGTGCAGTGAAACTACTGCCCTTTGAAAACGACTTCAATCTTTGTCAAATGGGGAAGAAAAAAAAATCTGTGGTTCATATATATACACAGTTGGATTTGTTTATTGCCTACATCAAATGCAGTCACTGTCTGGTCATTGCATACAAATCAACAAGGCATTAGTTGCTCTGACTCCCCACGCGATGTGAAACCAAATCTCACTACATCCAATGATCTAAAAGGAATTCATCAAAGTAAAAGCTGATACTCACTTTATTTCTCTCACTTAGGCTTGCCTGGCCTTACAACATTAAACTGCAGGCTTTGGCACAAACTGTCACTTTCGAAATAAAACTTCCATGTCTGTGACAGTAAAGTCAGAAGACACTGACTCCCATGAAATAATTTACAAACAACGGACATGCATAAAACAAAGTACTTGAACCTATCAAGTGGTACTGTTGCTGTTACACCATGAGTTTTTCTGTAAGAAGGTGTAAGAGATGAAAAAAAAAAAGGCCTTTTTGTGCGAGTGTGTACATGCATGCGTGTGTGCATTTGCTCCATCATGTTCTTCATTTCATATTGTCTTTCCATCAAATTGAGAAAAATGACAAAAAATGTGCCCTTTCAAATCAAATTGTTGAAATTGAAAAAAGAAAAAAAAAGGTGGGGGGGGGGGGGTGGGGAGGCAGATGAGGAGTTTTTGTTGACTCGTTTTTAAAAAAAAAAAAAGCCAAAAACCTGTGAAAATTTTCCTTTGTGTCATTGGTCTCCAGCAGCAGTCTATCTGTTAAGTTATGGGTAATAAAATGCTTCAGGCAAACACAATCACAGCAGGATTGCACAAAGAATCCAAGCACCCACAAACATACATCTGGCCTAAAAACCCAACCATACACAAACATCTGGCATACACATCCAAGTACCCAGAAAATAGTCTAGTCTACAAATCCAAGCACAAACCCACAAACATACATCCTGCACTCAAATCCAAATACCAACATACTATACATCTGGCATAAAAAGCAAATGTAAAACACTAACACCACAGCCAGCCATGAGAAAGCTTCCACCTCGTGGGAAAAACAAGATCGGTAATCTTACTGGGAGAAGGATCGGAGGTTCAAAGTGTGATCAATATAGCCCAGCCCACCACACCCCAGCCTTTTCATTGCTGTCAAAACTCACACAAAAAGACACTGTCAGATTACAAAACATGACAGGCAATTAGATTAAAAAAAAAAAAAAAAAAAAAAAATCAATCCTGAAAAAGAAGCAAAGAACACGAGCCATTATAGAATTAGGCAGTGCTGAAAGAGTCTGATGTTCCATTGATTTTTCACTTCAAGACCAACTCTCTCCTCCCCCACACACAAAATATCAACAAAAACCATTTCAATGTCCCAAAAATCCATGAAAAAAAACAAGAAACAAAAGCCATATGGGCAGACAGACACTGCAGAACAGATACCCAGTATCAACTCTGGACGTTGCATACAACTTTCACTACCCAGTTGCCAGATAACAGCAAAAAGTATGTTGCTATCAGATAAGAAAAACAAAATCATAAGAATTTCCAGAACAAAGACAGAATTGTCCACAAAGGCAACCCCCCCAAAAAAAAACACAAAGGACTAGTAAAGACAAAAATATGTCTAAATAGACAAAGAGCAATGTGCAAAGAGAATGAGAGAAAGGAGGTTACTTGCACAGAACTTCCACAACTCACAAGGCTGAGGAGCTGTTTTTGTATTGAAAGAGTCCCCAGCACCCTTGTGGGATGAGAGTAAGGATGATCCTCCCTCATGAAAACTGGGGAGCTGCTTGTGCTGGAAGAGCCTCTGGCATCCCCATAGAATCAGGGGAGGAGCGTTCCTCCCCCACGTAGACTTTGCCATGGCTAGCAAACCCTGCCTCCTAACACTGAGGCACTTTTCAATCAAAACAATTGGTACGAGGTAAATTCATTCAAAATTGCATTTATCTCATTATCTCTTCTTCATTAAGAAAAAAAAAAAGTTGAAAAAGTTCATTTTGCGATAATTTGAATTACTTCTGAAAAATGCTGCAAATGTTGTGAGTAAAACGGGGGAAAAAGTAGTGAAGTTTCAGGAATGAAAGGAAGGAGGACTGGAGGGAGGAGGTGTGGGGAGTTCAGGAAACAGATCTATGCATTCATTCAGTCTCAATGCTTCCATACATTGTACAAAAGCACATGTCATCCATTGTTCCATTCCTTGTCCTTGTATCTATCAAACTTATTTTCAAGGCAAGTACAACTGCTTACTTTTTTAAAACAAAATCAAAGTTAATCTGAAAGAAAAAATAACAGCAAACATCAACAAAAAAGAGCTCTCCCATCTTGTACATATGTATCATAAAAATGTAGTTACACATGCACAAAAACATGCAACTCTAATAACACATCCAACAAATTTATCTCCCTTGCCTGAACTCGCGCACACAGTTCAGGGTTACAAAAAGTATGAAATGGTAACATTAAAAAAAAAAAAAAAAGACTGATTTAAAGTCTACACACGCTTGGACTGGTCGAATCTTTCCTACTTATCACCTACCTGTTAATTCATACGCATTCTTAGATTGATGTATATGCACAAACACAGAGACATGTACTTGAGCGTGCACACATAACATACACACGCTCTCGCATACACATACAGGCCAACTCGCGCATGATTTCAGGTCAAGGGAAGCCAACTTCCTCCGAGTAAACCCAACATTTTCCTTGAGCTTTGATGGACCGTCCATTACCAGCTCATTCACAGCTCAAAGCAAAGCACCATTATCCTCGTTTACCCAATAATAGCTCAAGGCAAAGCACCATGACCATCTTTTACCCAACGCCTATCCTCATTTGTCCTGCTACACAGCTGTAGAGATGTGTGTGCAGCAGGCAGGGGCCAGACAGAGCCAAAGCAATGCCCTTTGGATCAAGCAGCTGCTTACGGGGCTCACTTGTTGCACTTTCAGAGGAGATGGGGAAGATGGGGCACTTTCCCCTTCTTCAATGAGCGACAGTCGTTTCCGTGTCCGTCGCAGCATGTGTTGGCCAAACTGAAAAAAAGATCAGGATGTTTAAAAAACACAGAATAAGTCTTGAAGAGAGAAAAAGAAAACACCAAAGTACTGAAAACCAAATCCATAGCAATTTGCCACAACCCTTTTCCACAGGCAAGTTTTCTATTCTGTTGATCAACTGATAAAAGAAAATGTAGTCATTTCTGGGCCAAGGCCAGACTTATTATTAACGATTTGTTGTCTTTTTAGATGAGGCTGAAATTAAACAGATCTGATATATATTCATATATAAAGAGCAATTTAAGCTCCTGCTGTAGAAAAGAAGGGAAAAGCAGAACCATACAAAAGGACATAACGCATGTTCTAATTTGAAAGTGGGAGTCTTTAAAAGCATATGTTCAAACACACACATGCACAAGCCACGCCATCAATAACAAAAGGGTTTCAATTGTACACAAAACACACCTTGACCTGAGGAGTGTGTTCAGGGGAATCAAACTCAGGATTCTCGTTTTCCTTGTCGGCCTGGTCAGGACTGTACTGAACCCGGTTGCGGAACTTTTTCCTCAGTGCGTCTGCAATGATGGACGCTGGGTCAGTGCCAGCCTGTTTCGGTCGCGTGGAAAGCGGCGTGCCCCCGGGTGACCTGAACCAGGTGCACAAATGTCATTGCACTGTTGAACATGATGATTGTTCACTCTCCTACTGTCACCTGTCTGTCACATCTTTCACCACAAACTCACGTATTTCTAAGGATCGGCAAAGCAATTCAAGGCTCAACCTATTGGAGAGACCCATTTGAAGGTTGACGAAAACAAAATATCAAAATTGTGCTGCTCTTTCTGCCCTGCTGTTTTGGTGACCTCAGTTTCAATTTCCTCTTTGGATCTGCCTATGGCAATTTCTTGTCAAGGTCGTTGCAATTGGGAAAATGGTTCGTGTGCAACATCACTGGAAATTGGTGCTCAATCACACTAGCTCCATGACTACGCAACTACGCAGTTCTCATCAGTAGGAGGATAAAGGTGGCTTATGTTTGTGCCTATGGCTTATGTTTGGAAAATGATCTGAACAGGCACTACTGAATACCTTAAAAGTAACTCCACAGCAGAAAATGGGTCTCCTCTGATGGGTTGCCTCCAGACAGTTTGATACTGACTGCTCCCTATGATTGCTGGAGCTGGGGCTGCAACGGGAGAAAGCTTGGTGTGGCTGTGATCCTGAGCCAGAGTAAGCAGCAGGGGGAAAGATGTCACGAAAATGACAGAAACAGAAAAAGAGAAAGAAAATCTTGCACACCCACATGTTGCGGATCTGTGGAATTTCACCAGTGTTATTACAATACACCTGCTTATCAATAACAGAGCCAAACTATTGGCCTGCCCATAGTTTGCTGTCAACAGTAGATACTGAACCCCTAATAAACAAAGTGATCTGTATGTTTGTGCTTTGATAATGTGTACAAGGCACGCCTTGCGGTAGGACAAAGGGGAACCTGTCGCTGCTTGTCCTTACCTCTCCACAGGCTTGAGTTTGACTTTGCCCAGATCCTTGAGGACAGCTGCCATGTCCACAACGCCTGGGTTGGATCCTTTGCCTCCCACCTCCTGTGCCTCAGTCACTGATGACAGTGACACCTGACAGCAACCAGGACAATAGCAAAAAGACAGAAAAACAAATTAGAATAAAGAGCGCATATTGGTGGCTTAATCAATGGTGCTTTATTGAAATACATCAATTGGATGTGTTACGAGCTTGATTCCACTTTTCTTTTTCTTCTTTTGTTTGTTTGTTTTTTGTTTTGTTTTTGGATAACAGAATTGGTATGTGATTTGACATGTATGAAACTTACATGTGAATGTATTTGTACCAGTGTGTATTCAAAACCAGGAATGCAGAGCTTCTGATTGGTTAGAACTATTGGGAAGGTAAGGAAAGAGGACTCAGAACTCTCTACACCTGTGATGATTCCACGGATCAGGGATGATTTCAGGACACCATTTTTATCATACTCGTAATTTTGAGTCCACAGTCTCAAACACAGGTGCATGAGCACGCACATACATGCTGTTACAATGTATACAGACGTCTTGATTCCTAGGCCATAAAAATGTTGTTTACATAGATCTATGATCAGCTTTTTTTTTTCTTCATCATAACTTGTTTTACAAATACTTGCATGGCTTTCTTGTCAAAAGATCAAAACCTCTCAAATCACAATGAAATAAAAAAAATTCCCAAGCCAAGAGGTTGGAATTATGAAAAAAAACGAATGCACATGCACACCTACAAAGTTACCACAGCTGTTTTCAAACATGAGGCTCAGCAAAGCAGTAATTTTGTTCAGCTGCCATATACCATAATCTACATTTCAGTTATTTTGTTTTGTTTATTTTTTGAAATGGCACACAAAACTAGGGTTTGTACTTGAATTCTCTAGGGACTATTGCCCTGTCACTTTGCCTCTTTGTTCCCATGCTGAGCACATAAAAGAAAGCCAAGTACCCTTGAGATTTTATCAGGTTCTGCTGCTCACCCTTTACATTTTCTCCTCTTAATTTTAACAACTCTAGTCAAGGATTTAGTTTACTGAAAAGACTCTAAGAGAAGAAAAAAAGACAGAAAAGGAAAATCTCCTGGGTGGTGAGAACGAACACAGCAGAATGTGTAACATATAACTTTGCGACTGCAACAGGAAAGTATTTCCTTGTGAAGTTGTCCAGCAGGTATACTGCTTGAAGCCAGACAAAGAAAAACCTAGGACTGGTACGTGAAGGAGTAATTCACTCAGTGACTCTACAGTCTGTCATCTCCCCAAACTGAGAGCAATGAAGTGGTAGGAACAGGAGAGCCTTTCAAACAAAATAATTCAATTCAACACCACATATTACACATTTCTGGCAATGAAAAGATCCTAACTCTGTACTCCTGGTTCAGTTTATTTGATCTAGTTCAGCAACCTTTCCCAAATTTCTCTACCAAGTTTCTTGATCATATGCTAGCAAATTTCATATTTTGACAACAAAAAAAAAAAGAAAAAAAAAAGAAAACCAAAAACCAAGTACAGAAATCAAATGAAAAGCAATCAACTGACATAACTTTACTTTGTTAAATAAGAATCCTGTGGTCTATCTTATTCCAAAATATTTTTGTTCAATATATCATACGATAAACCTGTTGTTCAAAACTCACATGTATCTCAACATATCACACAAGGAAACTTTGGTCTATGTAAATAGTCTTGTTCTGAAGATAAGCACACTTGTTTCAACATATCACATCACAAATCTGTGGCTTATCTTGTTCTAAAAACAAACAAACGCTGTTTCAACATGTTAAGTAACAAACCTGTGGACAGTTTGCACTAAAAACACACCTGTTTCAACATGTCGCACAGTGAACCTGTGCTCTGTATCTTGGCTGCTTTCAAACCATGCTGTGGAGCTGGAGGAGGAGGAGGAGGAGGTGGTGGTGGTGGAGGAGGTGGTGGTGGTGGTGGAGCGCAAGCAGGAGGAGGAGGCGGAGCAGCAGCCGGAGGAGCTGAAGAAGACACATCTGGGGACAAAAAGACACATCTGGGGACAAAAAGACACATCTGGGGATAAACAGATTACATCTGGGGACCAAAATCTAAACCAACAAATTTAAAAGAACCCATAAGTCACAACATGAAAACCATATCAACAGTGATAACTCTGCAGTACTGCACTGACATGAACTGACCATCATTTCTCCATATCATGATCATTCATCTGACGGCCAGCTGATGCCTCCACACAGGAAACAGACAGAGCTCTGTTTGTACTGTTATCTAATGGGTATTATGAATAAGGGATGGCACTGCTTTAATCATAAGGACTAACCTAAACTGAAGCCTAATTCTCTTTTTAAATGTGCATCAAAGGCCTGCTCAAACATCAGCCATCATGGTAAGTTACCCCCCTCCCCCATCCCAAAAATGTTACTAGGGAATACACAAACCCTTTCCTCTTTAGCCTTTAACTATGATGCTTTTGTTTTTTTCAAAGTAATATGTATCAGATTCCCAAATTAATTTTAGAAGAAAACCAGCCAAGTTCAACTAAGATGCTTTCAAACATTAGGAAAAAAAAAATTATTAAATCATCTAGATGTCCAAATCACCCTAAATTAAGTACACAGCTGTTAGAGTCAATTTACTATGATGTGCATATGTTTGTTCGTGGGTTGACTGCCAGAATCCAGAATCTCTCTTATATATATGTAATAAATAATTCATTTTATGACAGATTGTTGTGGCCACTTCTCAAATGTTGAAGATTCAAACACTGACCTGAAATTTGACTCATTAAATCTTGGTCACCTGAGTCATTGCCACTTAAATCTTAATCAATTTGAAACACATCAGTATAGTCTGCACATATGTCTAAACCATCGTTATTGATTCAGTGGCACCTGAGCCGCCAAATCATCTGCAATCATGTTGAATGGACTGCCCTCACTGTCACCGATAACTTTTGCCAGTGATGCTTGACAGAAAGTTAAAAAAAATATGTTTACAAACTGTTTCGGTTTGTAAGGAAGCACAATGCATATAGTGTCTGCAGGATCTGGAGCACAAGGCTGAAAACAGCATGGCTTACTGCTCAATGTCTCCCAAATAACTGGCATGGAAACAAAACTACAGTCACCCTGAATGACTGGGAGTTATGAAAAAGTAAGGAACAGAACGATTTGTGAAAGGTTAACGTCAAACCCTAAAGGCCACTGGACAAATCTGTGTTAATTTGTGACCTCACCAGACCAACAAAGTCATGCTCACCAGCCATCTTCCTCTCCTGCAGTACGACCAGGTCAGCAATTTGCTTCCTCAGCGCTGCCAGTTCCTCTTCCATCATGGAGATTTTCTGTACGGTGGCCGGGTCCATCGACTGAGAACAGTCCGTGATACCTGACAAGAAACCAAGGGGCGTAGAACTGCGCTCCACTTGATGTGTGGGATGGACGGCGCTGACATGAATGGCGTTGGTGTCAGGGTTGTCAGTGAAGTCTTCCGGTGGGTCCCACAGTGGGTTTGTATCATTGGGGCCATTGTAGCGAGCGTATTTGGTGCGACCTGCCCTGGAAACAGAATGACCACATTTACTTCCAGTTTTACATAACATGTGCCCTTCCTGAAAAACACCACCACCACCAGCCCCGCTTTCCATGTTAACACACCACGTAACCACCTTGAAAACGTTATCACCAGTCCCACTACTCACTCTTAATATCAGCAATCTGCCCTGTAAAAAAAACTAAGTCCACTTCCCATTTTTATATACTAGGTACCTGCCATGAAAACGAATTTACACACACAAGAAAGTACACTTTTTTTTTTCACTACAGTAGTAGGTATAGTAACAGAGCTCTCTAATGAAGATCACAGGGCAACAGAATGGTTAGTAAGAAGACTTAACACCAGTGCTTCAAGATTTGGATCATGACAGCAGCTCAACAAGAGAGGCTGAAGAGAGGCTGCATCTGGCCATGTCTGTCAGGATAACATTCACAGCCATCAGGAAAACCACCTCTGTTAGCTTTCCAACAACAAGAAAACCTTGCAACTCACTGGTGGTCTCTGGGATATATATGAAAGTAAGCGTAGAATACAGCCTTGTCATGCACTCTAAGACGAGAAGTAGGCTCCATTGCGTCATCCTCATTCTCTTTGAGCAGCACAAAATTTTGTGGTCCTCATGCCCTACTTTCATGATGACCTAAATTTTCGATTTGCCTTCCATGTCTGTGCCCTTGGTGATTCTGTGTCAAAGCCACACTATTGGCAAGTTCATGGGATCTGTTGCTGCACAGATTTTGTGGTGCTCTCCAGAGGGAAATCACACTCATGCCTGCTCTGTAGCTTAGTATTTCTTGTCTTCAATAGGGGGTTTAGTAGACAGTGTCCTGTTCTTGGATTGATGTCCAAATTTTGCCCAGAACTGGCTAAAAATAGAACTGTTAATATTAAAATAGTTTTTAAAAAAAAAGGGGTTAGAAAAAAAAAAAAACAGCCTTTCACAATGTGCATCTGTAAAAGAAACAAACGGGATAACAACAACAAAGAACCCCAGCAGAATGTCTAGCTCAAATTTTTGAAGGTCAGATTAAAATCTGTCATAACTTGTGAACAGACAAGGCCAGGATTACCATTATGGTACCCTTCTGACTGGGGTGATAGAGGATTTCCCTCAAACTGTGGATGGGTTGCAGTATAGCCATTTAAAGCAGACAGAGAAGAGCCAAGATTCAGCTGTTGTTACTTCTATCTCTGCTTTCCAACCCATACAAGAAAAAAAACATGTTGGATCAGATAGACACAGCAAGAGTTGGATCAGCATGGTAGAAAAGGGGGACCTGGACATGAATCTTAATGCTTGTTCAGTACGTTTCGCACACCTTGCTGTCTCCTGATCATGCCTCTCCCCTCACCTGATCACCTGCTGGTCCTCATCCTCCTCCACCCAGATGCCGTCGTCCATGAGAAGGAGCTGACCGAGGCATCCTCCAGGCTGCTCTCCAGGCTGACAAAGCGCGGGTGCTGGTCAGCCGGGCACTGCCAAGCAAGTTGCTCTGGGTACACAGCAACAAGCAAATGATTTCAATCATTCGTTCAACGTGGTTTATCCACTCTGTCATAAAAAAACTCTTGGTACTGAGCTTTTTTTTCTTTCTTTAAACCAGGCCAAATCTGCAAAGTGAAAATCATACAGTCTATCAATCTGAAGTTGTTTACATTCAGGCGTATTGTCCACACCCATCAGAGCTGATACAGCACATTGGAATAATCATCCCAGGAAGACTGGGGGCAGAGAAAGAGCCTAACTGACACTTCTGCACTTCACCTCTGGCACACCTGTTTATCTTAACACTGCTTTTTGTGTATTTTCCAGAAAAATGGGCTTTTTTTTAAAAACAAAACAAAACAAAAAAAAGCAACAGTGTGTACACATCTTCGAAATTTTGTAAAAAGCCGGGAAGGGTGGGGATGGTGGGGTCATCTTTCACATTTTTGTAAAGCAGAGGGGGAGGAGGAGAGTGGGGATAATTTCTTTTGCTATGCCATCATGGATCACAGAGCAGACGATGGAGGGACACTTGATCTTGCAGCTGCAGTAACTACAGTAACTACATGTTTCCAGCAAAAATTACTTTCATATGTCACTCATCGGCATACTTTGGCACAAATTCATGCTGTCTGCCGTTTTTTGGTTCCTTTTTTTTTTTTTTTTTTTTATTGATATTTCAGGCCTGCAGTCCCTGCTATTGTTCCCATGTATATCAACACATTGTAGAAGAAGCAGACATGACGAGACCCAGTTTCCCTGTGTGACAATTAGCGTGAGTTGTCATTCTTTTGTCAAAGCACACCAAGAGCAACACCATGGTTACACTCTGCAAGTGTACTAATTACCACTATAGAACTTTGTAATCTTTTTTTTTTTTCAATTGAAGCATTATTCTTGGACCACTATCTTTTCACCAAATTACAGTCAAATCATGTAGGTCAACAGGTCTGAATCAGAACAATAACATGTTTGGACAGGCAGCGAAAACTACGATATTTATGTTAGGAGCAAGGTGATTCAGGTTGCATCATTTTACTGAGAACTCAATTCTGTAACCAGCCTGAAGAAAAAAAAGTCGAAAATATATCACCATATCAAAGCTTACATAAACTTTTTCATCTTACGCATCACTGAATTCAAATGATAAAAAAGATATCTAAACAGAAAGATAACCCTATGGTACAAAAGAAAGATAACTTTATGGTACATCAAAACTAATCATTCAACAGAATATATCCTTTTCTGTGTAACATTTGTTGTTTCTTTGTCTGGGTCTACAATGTATAATGGATTTCCACTCCCTCCACCTCCCAACACACACTTCTGTTTTGTCGAAGCCCTTTTTTTCCCCCCATCATTCTCTGACCCTTGCTCTCCTAACCAACTGCACACAGTAAAAAGAACACCTCACCTGAAGATGGATTCTCTTGGCCTTGAAACTGGGCAAGAAGTGGCAGATTTTACGGACAAAAAGTTCCTGCAATTCAAGCCCTTCTGTTTTTTCCATCCTTCTTGCTGCAAGTGAGTGAAGAAAATGCAGTTAGTCATGCTTACATTTGCACAATAAAGTTTAAACTGAGTAAAGAACTGGAGGGGTGACAGAGAGAGGGAAAGAAGTAAGAAACAAGATCTGACAATTCTTTCTCTAAAACAAAGTCAGTGTGGTGTTTAGTCCTTTTGTTTGACAGCATGGCATTGTTTGCAAAGTGAACTGATGACAGAATAATATTAATAAAATAGCATTAGAATAAATGTTTTCCCATCTGATTATAAACCAATGTCCCACCTCTCATTTAAAAGATCAATTCCAAAGATAGAAGCCCGAGTGTTTCAAAAGAAAAGTTCTAAATACACACATAATGCTCACACATTATAACATAAGCAAACACATGACCCCACAGGCACACATGCGCATGTGTGTGCCACACACACACACTCACAAAAGAAGAAAATGAACTTGGGCAGAGAAGACAAAAGAAACCACACACACACACACACACACACACACACAAGCATAGGCCTTCAGCCAGTGACAGACTACACAACACTGATGATAATCTTAATGTCATACCAGATGCAGAATGACGTGGGTCAGATTTTCAAGTAGCCATGACAGCATGTCTTCTGCATTTTCTTCCCTTTCATCATGTGATTATGTCTTGCCTTTAAAATCTCTGTCACTGTCACAAGCTTGTCTCCCATGCTTTTCTCACTCACAGCAATGCTAGGGAAACTCTTGAACACCTTGAATAATCTGCAACACAACAGTCTGATGTCGATATGAAACATCTTCTACAAAAGAGAGAGAGAGAGAGAGAGAGAGAGAGAGAGAGAGAGAGAGAGAGAGAGAGTGAGAGTGCGTGCATATGTGGCGTGGGTGCATGTGTGTGTGCATACATGCATGTGTGTGTATGCATGTGCGCAAGTTCATTTAACTGAGTTCTGTACTGCTGTATATACTGTTCATGTTTGATAAGGGCATTTGTTTCATTAAAATTATAACCATTCTATACTGCATGATAAATTCATATAGTCTAAATGCTTGATTTGGACATTACTTAAGTAAAACACTGACAGTTGATACTGAATTCTTTAACTGTATTTCTTTCTAATTATGCAAAGCTGGAAGTGGTCTCAGTCACTAGATCTCTGCAGCCTGGGGTGTTACTATAACACATTAGCATTCACATCTCTCCATTCCCAGTGAAAAATTTACAATGCCATTCTTCACATAACTTCACACTACATCACAAGGCCATGACATAATTGTTTTGATTGATCTTGAAACCACTCATCAACTACTGTTGAGTAAAAAAAAAAAAAAAACTTTGAAAACCTGTGTTACACGTTGTTGGAATGCACTTGAATGGACAATCAAAGTGCAAAACTGCTTCAACATTAATTAAATTTAAGAGTTTTTGTCTGATTCAAGAAAGCAATTGGGTGCAGTTCAATGCCAGGACAGTAAGCACTGCCTGGCTGCCCACAGCAGAAGATTACTGGTGTCAGGCAAGCAGCGAATGCTGCAGCCTGTCCTCCAGGCAAGAGTTACATTTTTCAAACACCTGCAGCAGAGAAGTTAAAGTTTAGTGCTATTTTGCTGAAATCAGATAAACACCATAACTGGAGATTTCCCTGTGGAAAACTAACATTTTGAGTTACCATTTATGGCATCAATGTTTCAATCTATCATGTCAATTGACTGGCTGAGTAAGAAGACATTTCCCAGTCAGAAAGAAGCACACAGTATCTAGTCTTAGCCAGTTGCTGCCAAATTGGCAGACAACAACAAATTGTTTCAATTTCTACAAGTCTGCCTTGAAATCCACCTACTCCATGGATGATTCCATTTTCTGCCTTATTCACATTGCTATATCTTTCTAAAAATCATAGCACAAGGAAGACAAGTTGTATATTAATGTGTTACTGATGTTACATGTTGGTGAATCTGCACAAGACAAAGTTTAAAAATGGGTATGTGTGTCACTGTGTGTGAGAGACTAAGTTGCAATGTGTATTTTTTTGCACAGTACATACTATGGCTGTGTGTTCTGAGACTATGTTTCCCTGATCAATGATCATTTTGTATTTTATTGAATATAAAGTCATCGCTGACTGATGTGCCCATAATTTCGCCTGATGCCAGATACAAATTTGGTTAACATCTAGAACCTGCCCTCTGGGCAGGCCAGAGAAAAAAAGTCTGCCCTGATTTTCAGTTTTAAATGAGTGATGTAATTTCAGGTAACCCCACCCCCATCCATCCCTAATTTGTTGATATGATAAGACATTTTAAGGCTTCATGGCCTGTCTAGTCCCCAAACTACAGCTGGAAGGGAGGCTCCGACTGGCCTACCTATTATCATATCATTATTATACATATAGATGATAGAAGGTGGCCCTAAATGTAGTAACTTAAGTAAGGCTAAGAGTGTTCACAACTATTCAAAGTAACAATAATACTCCAAATTTGAAGTTGATACAGAAGTACTTTCCAGACTGACATTCATGTCTGGGTAAATCTCAAGTTTAAAGGTCCCCTAATTAGACTATGGAACCAGGCCAGAGAAGCATTTCATGGAGGTGAGCTGGCAAGAATTCTCGCTTTCTTGGTGAGTATCTGCATTTCATAGCACACCCTAGCAGTGACTGAGTGAGTGGTGCTAGAAAGAGGCAAGATTTCGCAAGACTATCTTGTAGAGTTACATATTGGAGGAAAAAATGATCAACGGTGATTGGTGCAAAAAAAAAAAAATTGTGATATTCTGATTGGTGCATAAAATGGAAACACCAACCCTTAAACAGTAAAAAAGGTTTGAAGACGCTGTGTCTAATCTGAATTTTGTCTTGCACCCGTAATTCTTTACTTCCTTGCCTCTCATAACTCTCTCTGCAACAGTGCAAGCTATCAACCTGACGGAGTTCTCAATCGCACTTCTATGAAACTCGTGTCTGACAAGACCCTGACTGCAGCTATTCCAAGATCTGAAGATGGCTGTGCAAGTTCGACAATGTCCACAAGTCCGAGAGAATTCGAGGACTGATGAGTCGCTGAAGAGAAATAAAATCGTTATTGTAAACAGAACTGTTTATCATCATCATCCGTCGAGTGTCCACAATCATCAGGTGATTATTCTGACACTTTTGGGAGGTTGACGCAGGAAAAAAAAAAAAAGACGTATTTACTGCAGGAGGCTGCTAGCTCTTGACCTGAATAGGTCAAGAGTCTCTGATGTCACAGCAGCCTCTGTCAAGTTGTTGTTCCACTCCTGGATGGTACGTGGCAGGAACGAGTTTGATCTATAGTCTCCTACACACTGGAGGCGGTTTAGCTGATGAGAGTGCAGTCTTCTGTCACGTGAGGTTGCAGCTCTGAGTTTAGGTTTTCCATCAGACAAGGCCTTTCCAAACTCCACATGTACTAAGTCCTGTCTTATCTCGTAGAGCATGGGAGCCGTGCAACCTTTCTCCGGTTTTGCAAAGATGTCCAACCTAGCTCACTGATCATTTGTTGAACACTTGCATGTCGATGGTAATTGTTGTTGACAAAACGGGGCTGCTCTTCTTTGCACTGCCTCGATGGCAGTGATGTGGTCTCTTGTATATGGGTCCCAGACTGTACACGCATATTCCAGAACTGGGCACACCAGTGCTTTGTAAGCAGTCTCTTTGATGTTGCGAGCACTGATCTTCAGGTTGCGCCTCAGGAAACCTAGGGACTTGTGTTTGCTTTACTGATGATGTTTTTTATGTGTAGGTCCCAACTTAGATCTTGAGAGATGATGACCCCTAGGTATTTCGTTGAAGTGACATTTGTCAAGATCTGGCTGTGTAGATGATAGCTTGGGACACTGAGCTTGTTCTTTCGTTCTAGCGCTGAACGTTCATATATGAACTACGGAGGCCAATACTAGCCGATGAGCTGTGAAAATCAGCATCAAGGATATAGGGTCTCTAAAGATTTGCCTGTCTTTTCACTTTGAAACTGTTTTAGTTTTTCTTGCAAGTTTTAGGCCGAATTGAGCAGACGGCCTTACTTCACAGTCACACTTGAGGTTTTGGTACTGCTTTGTTAAAAAAAAAAATAACCCAAACAAACACAGTTTCTATTATATACCCATTTTAATACACAAATTAAACACTTAGCTAAAATACGAGAAATATCATTATATAAAGTAGCAAATCGAAACATGTTCAACCTACCGTATCATACATCCTTTGAATTCCCCGCTTGCCGGAAGTGACTGTTAGCTAGGGGAGGCTACCTCAAATGTGTCAGGGGAAAGCAAGCTGTGTGACATTCTGACCAGATTTTTGTTTCGAATCCAACTGCCTCATTGACTGAGGAAGTGGAAAGGAGTGGGCAATGTTCCAGTAGAAGGGAAGGATGGCAGGGTTTCGATTTTTGTGCAATACATTTTGCGTTATCCACGTCTTTCAAATCTTGATTGGTGAGAACTCTTTCGATTTTGCCTCAAAATTCTTCTTGGATCGATGACAACTGACAAGGCATTCGATACTCTCAGTCTTATTCGTTATCAGGTTGATTCATTCATTGATTAACATCTTTACGTCTATCGATTGCTGTGAACTTGAAATGCCGATCAAGCAATTTTTCAAACGCAGTGAGTCAACAATCATTGTGCGTTACGTAACGGACACTGTTCGTGTGTATGATATATATGGGATCGCTGGATTCTGATCATCTCAGACTATTGGTCTGTCAGAACCGCTGTGACCGTAGTGAATGCTAAAGCTGGTAACCTGGTTATTTGAATGCATGCAGTGTGTGGATCATGCACCATTGTCTCAGTGTGTGTTTTCGTGAGTATGTGCAAGAGGAAGTGTGTGTGTGTGTGTGTGTGTGTGTGTGTGTGTGTGTGGCAATCTCCCGCCTAGTCCTACCCCAAGCCCCACCTCCCCCTACATCTCTGTGCTTCTATTCTCAGCCTGTGTGTCCTTCTCAGCCTCTCTGTCAGTCTCTGTCTCTGTCTGTCAGTCTGTCTGTCTGTCTGTCTGTCTCTCTCTCTCTTTCTCTCTCTCTCTCTCTCTCTCTCTCTGTGTCAGTCTGTCTTAAGTTATATGTATGGAGAGTTTGTAAAATCACAAGGGAATTTTGTTGTTGTTGTTGTTTCCTTTTCAGTTGCTATTATGTACCGTTGTTGCTGGACATGCCTCATTACCCCCTTGCCAAAAGGGCTTTTTGCTAGTAAAATTGTGTCAGTGTCAGTCTCTCTCTGTCCCAGTCTCTGTCTCTCTCTCTTACTGTCTCAATCTCTGTCTCTCTCTTCATATCTCTCTCTGTTTCTCTCTCTCTTCACTCTCTCTGTCTTTCACTCTCTCAGTGTCACTGAGTTGACTGACTGTCTGTCTCTTTGAGTATCTATCCATATAACTACCATCCCTCATCTCTCTTACCCACCACCCTCACCTGTCTGTATGTAAGAGTTTCTATTTCTGCACTAGACATGTAATATTATTAACTAGTGTTTAACAATCTCATGTATTCTTGCACATTGATTGCATAAAATTGTGTTCTGCTTGACAGGGCAAGATAGAACAATTGTTGTAAAATTTCTTTTTTTTTTTATGCAAACACCACACAGCAGAATGTGCATGTATTTGCTTTGTCTTTGTTTATGGGTAGTGCCTTTTTTTCTGTTTAATTGATCACCAAATTTAATTTATGAAGGTGAGTCAGTAAACTTGGGAAGATATGGGTGTGACTATTGATATGTTTGTTATTGATGAAGTGTGTCTAAATAGAACATATTTTAAAGAGATATCTGTCGTGCTTTTCCCCTGTCACAAGTGCATTGTACAGTGGAAGTACAGTCAATATCAGAAATCATTGACTTAAAGAACTTTTAAACCGCAAACTATAAATATATATATAAATATATATATATATATCTGTGTGTGTGTGTGTGTGTGTGTGTGTGTGTGTGTGTGTGTTTGTGTGTGTGTATGTGCTACACAGCTGTATGTTAATAAAACTAACTTTGCTTCAAGTTTTGGGTTTTTTTTGCCTGAAAAGGGAATGTTTATCACATAGTATTGCAACACTTTCTGTTAATTGAGATTTCAAACTCTGCAACAGTCAAACAGCTGCTAGCAGGTTAATTCTAGAGCATGGTCACTTGTTTTTAAAGAAAATATTTTTTATAAAGCAAACAAAAGACATTTCTTTTTCATTTATGTTCCAAAGTATGCGTTTTTTTGCTCTTAAAACTTGATTATCATAATAAAGTTCATTTCTGAAAACATCTGTAATAATTTTAGTTTGTTGGCTAATATATATTTTTTTTGTAGTGTGTTTTTTTTACATTGAAAACATTTTCAACATAGCCAGTTTGTCACTTTGTGACAGGAAAATCTGCTCTCTGAACAATCAGCTGTGATTAAAGTTAGGTTTGGTTGTTGTTGTTTGTTGTTGTTGTTGTTGTTGGTTTTTTTTTCCCAGCAATGAAAACTTGTATGAGTCAGTGAAGCAAATATATACTATATTTGCCCAAAACTACAAAGATAGTGAAAATTTAGTGTGCAGCACACTTAGAAGTTGACATCGGAATCAGATTAAAAGAAACTTAATTTTAACTAACTTCATTTCATTACTATGACCTCACTGTGGTTAACGAAAGTTACCTAACGTAGTGAGCTCACACCAGTACTTCACAAATTTTGCAATATTACAATGTACATGCAGAAGGAATGTAAAATATGTTTTTTTTTTTTAGCATAAGAAATGTGTGGTACAGGTCCATGGTATGCCCAGAATGGTGTTGAGGTTGTTGAAATCTAAAGATTCTTGCAAGAAAGCAACAGAATGAAAGTTTTTTTTTTTTTTTTTTTTTTGAATATGTTGGTCATATTTTCAACATTTTCATTCTAATCATTTGTCAAACAGAACACAATACACTGGGAGGAAACATGAGAAGGTCAAACAGGAAGACACCACACTGCTAAACAGAGACTTTGGATACAATACAAACGGAAATTTCACTTCCTTGTCATTATTGCAAGCTGGCTTTCCTGTTTGTACAGTGAACCAACAAAGTTCTTGTGTAGTGATGGTGATTTCTGAATTGTTTGGATTTGCACCACATTACACTGTAATTTCCATTGACACAGCTCTCTTAGGATTTTACCTCACATTACTTGAAAAAAAAAATGTTCGAGTCCCCATTATTGTTTTGAATTTGATTGTAACATTTGTGTCAGTGCTATACCCCTGCTGTGCTTTAGATCCACTCTCTGTTTAACAGTACTGTATTACATTGTACTGTATTACATGCAGTGGAATGCTCTGCTATGACAGTGGACTAAAACGTCCCAGTATGACGTACATGAAAACTGTGTAAACTGTAAGTTGGAGTTCATGTGCTGATACCTAATATCCGTTCAAGCTTGTGTACTCAATCAAGTTTCTTCTCAGGCTAAAGGGATCTCTGGTTGTAAGTCATACCCTTTGCAGGAGAACCTGTGTTCTCACTATCATTATTTCACATTATCTTCACATCAGAAGCCCTTCATTTTCACAGCTTTAGCTACTCTCATAGTCCTCCAAATTCTATTTTAACCTAGTTCTGTTGTGTATCTCCACTAGAAAACATTTTCACCGCTGATATTCCTGCCTTCCCATGTTCTCAAAAGATTTCCACTTCACGTGCTCTCACAGTATGTTCACATCCCTACTTCTACCACTCACCCCTGGTTACGTCTGCCATGATCGTTTCTGGTTAAACCAGGTCTAAGGCTTATCAGTGAAATAAAAACTTTTATAAGTTTTTGCTGATATCCATCCTTCCATGTGGATGCAGGATCTGGACACTAGCTTCAGACCTTGAGTGTAAAACCCAAACATCTGAGCTGCTACAGACATGTCATACAATGGACATAAAAGAAAAGAGAAGACTTTGTCAGGTTGTGAAGCAACACATAAAAATTCTACCAGAAAAAAACAAAAGCTTCTTGTAAAATTTATCGTAAGCTGTAAGCTTGCCTAACATGAGCATGTATCAAGTCACATGTGATCCCCTATCCAGGACCACTCTACAGGGTACAATGGAGGGTGGAAGTCCCAGCAACAGACCAAAGAGGTACAAGGCATATGATTATAAAGGACTAGATTGGTTACAGCACTGCTCCCTTGTTGTACATGGCTCAGCTCATAGGGTTGTGCAGATCCCTGAATGCCTGTATGTCCGTCACAATATTCCTACGACCTACTGTCTCAGAACAAGAAATGAACAAATAATAGCATCACAAACATTCGCGCAACATACAAATAGTATTGAAACAAGTCTGTATTCCTTCAGCCTTATATTCTGACAATGCATTCCCACCCCAGTGATGAAATTTATTCTTTCATCGTGTATGAATCTAGTTGCAAAGTAAAACGACTGCGGGCGGAAATCTAAACAAATCTTAAATAAATGTCAGTGAACCGCCCAGAGAAACGTGGACAAACGAGTCACAAGACAACACACAACGCGTTTCGACCTCTTAGGTCTTCCTCAGGTGAAACAAAGACGAACAAAATAACGAAAATGCACTTAGCTTTGATCGCTTCAGCAATCTGAGTATCAAAGTGCATTTTTTCGTTATTTGATTCGTCTTTGTTTCACCTGAGGAAGACCTAAGAGGTCGAAACGCGTTGTGTGTTGTCTTGTGACTCGTTTGTCCACGTTTCTCTGGGCGGTTCGCTGACATTTATTTAAGATCATGTATGAAATTTGCACTGCAGTGTGGTACCAAAGCATTGCATTCTGAAAGTCGACATTTTCATGATAGTTTATGTGCCCACAGCAGGTATTATCAGAATCACAAATTTGATGCTGTATACAAAAATCATGGCTGTGTCAAATTTTACAAAAAAACGAGGTTGATATTTATCAAGAAATACACTTTTTTTTTTTTTTTTTTTTACAGAGGTATTTCAGGAAAGACAGGAAGGTGAAAGAGCTGTGGGGAATATTTCATTTATCTTTTTTAGTCACTGAGATGTTTGTATTTGAACATTGAGGTAATACTATGAAGATATTTGATAACATTGAGTTAAAAACTTAAACTGGGTCTGGTGACTTTTTGATGATTTTAGCATGTATCATTGCAAACATTATCACAATCGTACAGAATGCTTATACAACTACTTTTCCTGATGATATTCGCCTTAGCTCAGTCATTTACCGTCTCAGCTGTGTGCTCACTATGGTAAATCTTGCAGGACAAGG
>JADBJO010000990.1:17500-37500 GCA_016801955.1 Conus betulinus | reverse complement strand
ATTTAGTTCAAGTAACCTAGAACACATTTTTGTTTGTCTGTCTCTCCAGTCTTCTGTAACTTCCTTCCTTTGTCTTCTTCTGTCTTTTTTTTCTCTATTTTTAACCTTTTTCTTTCAAGTTAGATTCACCCGCAGCTCTCCTCCCATTCTCTACCCTCCCCCTCCCCCCCCCCCCCCACCTCATATTCCCACTTCACCCCAGTTTGTTCATTCTCTCTTCCCTGTCAAGAATTCTCTCTGTCTGCCTTCAAAGGTTCACGGCTCCTGCATCAGCCCAGGCCCTGCAGGTCAACGTCGGGGACTGCTCTTTGAATGCCTGTGCCATGCAGCTGACCACGCTGGATGATCAAAGCGGCCAGCGGTGGTGGAGAACTGCAGCCATGTCGACAACAGAACCTGCTCTCTACGCCTGCCTGCCCCCCTGCTTGGTGCCAGACGTTACGTGCGTCTTCAGCTGATGACAGAGGGGAACGCTACGGTTGTGGTGGATGTACAGTCAGAAGGTGAGGGAATGAGATAGGAATTATGCCTTTTTTTTTTATATCTGTTATTCATGTGTGTGTGTGTGTGTTGTTGCATGGACGCATCACTTTTTTATGACCGATGATTTCTTTGGATCATGTTCTCAAATGAGAGCATTTTTATGACTGACGTTGAACAAATGAATTACGGAGGGAAAAAGGCAGTAACCCATCTTCGGAAGTCTTGAAAACAATGCTACTTATAATGAAGAGAAAAGAAAAAAGTATGTAAATACAAATTGAATGTGTGTGTGTGCATCTGTGTGTGTGTGTGTGTGTGTGTGTGTGTGTGTGTGTGTGTGTGTGAACTGTGTGTGTGTGTGTGTGTGTGTGTGTGTGTGTGTGTGTACGTGTGTGCGCGTGCACACGCATTACAGACTGTCTTCCAGAAGAGGAATCCACCAATGCTAACGACTCCTGCACCTTGACAAGGAAGTTGGATCGTTACCAGAAACCTGATGACTTCAATGTGGATTTTGTTGAACTGGTCAACGACACAGTGCAGCCCACTGAATTCCTCTTGTCCAATGAGAGTGTGACCGTTGTTCCCCTTGCTGTTGAGAGGACGAGTGACATTGGTGGCACTCTAAGTGTGAAAGTCTCTTTCAAGAGAGATGACATGGTAAGAAGTTCTCACTGCCAACATTAATGTGTCTTCAGCAGAACATTTTAAGAGATTGAGGTTGAGAGCTGGTCTTGTGCAGGTCTGATTGTGTGCGTGTGTGTGTGTGTGTGTGAGTGTGTGAGAGAGAGAGAGAGGCCAGAGACAGGAACAGAGAGATGGAATTCGCAAACTTTCATGAGGTAACAGATTTTGGCTTCAAATTCAGTTTACATGAGACATATTCTGACATGAAGATCTGTTTCATGAATGCATTGGCTCTCTCTCTCTCTCTCTCTCTCTCTCTCTCTCTCTCTCTCTCTCTCTCTCTCTCTCTCTCTCTCTTTAAAACTTGATCCTGACCATGCGTATCAATGTTTATCATTTTGGTGCTATTTTCTCTGTGTGTAGGTATTTTTGTATGAATTAATTTACAAATCTTTTTCTGTTGTTGTTCATCAGTCTGTTTATTTACCTGCCTACTTAACATCATGTTGGATATTGATCCATGTCAACAGGTCAAAGATCAGCACGTGCGCGTGTGTGGTCAGGTTGTGGCTGGTAGATTCCCAGCATTTGCAGATGACCTTGACTTCTGCCGCAATGTCACCAACAGCTTACAGGGTGAATTCCAGTGCCAAAGGCGATGACAAAAGCGTGTCTGGCAAGCTCTACGTTCCTTATCCAGAGGAAGGCTTGTGGACGGTGGCTCTGGGATTGCAGTGCTACAAACGTGACCAATGGCAGTAAGTGTGGGCACACACAGAGTTAGCTTTAAGTCTGTTTTGGAAAGTATGTGTGGCAACATAAGGGTAGATAATGTTTTTAAAGAAAAACAGATCCTTGTAAAGAAAAAAAATTGAAGAAAGAAAGAAGAAAATTACTTAAAACCTCAAGCAACAAACCAATAAAACAAAAGCACTGAAGCAGTGCAACATAACAAATACAAATTTCTTTGAGTAACAAAAATGAACAAATAATATGAACATTGTATGAAAATGAACATGGTATGAAAATTGTTACAGTTTAGGAACTGATTTTAAGTTTTAACTTTAGCTAAGTGTGTGTTTGTTGCATACTTTGAATTTGTTTCTTTCTTTTTATTTATTTTACTTTCTTTTTTATTTTAAGGTCTAGGTTTAGGATATTGAAGAAAACTTAGACAGCGATGAGGCAAAGAGAGTTGTTAAGATTGCAAAAGACTTGACCCAGCTAAAGCAAACTAAAGTCAGCACCTTTCAGGACAAAGATGGCAACAGTCTTCTCAGGAAGAAGGCAATATAAAGAGATCGACAGAATACTGCTTTAAAGTCTACAACAATCAGAGCAAGTAGCTACAAGTATGCTAAACAGTACAGGATTCATCAAATGAAGATGAATTTCTAACAGTCCAGAAGGAAGCTGCAGACTTAAGGGAAGGCTGCAAACACCAACAACATCCCTACAGAAATTTTGAAACATGGTGGAGAGGCAGTGATAGATACCCTAAATGTCATCTGCAACAAAATCTGCTGCCCGAGCATTAATGGCTACCCTTTCCAAGAAAGGAACTTTCCAACACTGCCAAAACAACTGCACTATCAATCTTTCCAGTAAAGTAAGCTAAGAATCATTCTGACTCGATTACATCCTCAGATACCATTAATGCTTTGGTACTGGCTGGATGCCACGAAGGCAGATGCTCCATTGAATAAATCTTTAAACTGTGTACCCTTTGCAGAAAGCATTTTCAACATGTCTTCATAATTTTCAGGAAGCCATATGACAGGAGTCTTGTTGGAGGTAGTACTGGTCATGATTCAGAAATTTAACATCGCGCTAAAGCTAATCAGCATCATCCAGCAACTGTCTTCCAAAGTGACTAGTACAGTGTGTGCGTAAAGGGGTGCCATTGGAGAGTGCTTCCATACTTCTGTTGGAGTTTGTCAGCACTGCCTTCTGTATCCCATAGTTTTTAATACATTCCTGGAATGCATCATAACTGATGCGCTTGAAGAGTATGCCAGCACAGTCAGCACTGAAGGAAGAACCTTCATTAACCTGCAATTTGCAGGTGACATACAGTCAGCACTGAAGGAAGAACCGTCATTAACCTGCAATTTGCAGGTGACATACAGTCAGCACTGAAGGAAGAACCGTCATTAACCTGCAATTTGCAGGTGACATACAGTCAGCACTGAAGGAAGAACCGTCATTAACCTGCAATTTGCAGATGACATACAGTCAGCACTGAAGGAAGAACCGTCATTAACCTGCAATTTGCAGATGACATACAGTCAGCACTGAAGGAAGAACCGTCATTAACCTGCAATTTGCAGATGACATACAGTCAGCACTGAAGGAAGAACCTTCATTAACCTGCTGTTAGCAGGTGACATTGATGGCCTGGCAGGTAAGGAACGTGAACTCGTTAGGTTTGTAAAGAAACTGAATGAAACATCACGATGTGGCAGAGAAATCAGCGCCAGGAAGACCAAGTTGATGGCCAGCTGCAACACCAATATGGATGTATCTTTCCATGGACAGAAGCCAGAAACCTTTCTACTGTTCGTTTACCTGGTATCTGTCATTACCAATGACGGACGCAACCCAGGAGTTCTCTAAAGGGGATCATCAACACCCATACTGTCCAGACTAAAACCTGCATGTCACTCACCTCTCCATGGAACACAAGGTCAGGCTCCAGGGTGGGTTGGCATATTCCATCTTCCTGTTTGCATGAATGGAAGTGGTGGACCCTCACAGCCGATCTGGACAGAAGAGAATCCAAGCTATGGAAATGAAGTGTGAGCACAAGACACTAAGCATCAGATTTACTTCTGTCACTAGTGAACAAGGCCATCAAACTATCAAGCAGCAAACTGGACCATGTGAAGATGACGTCAGTTATTACAGAAATGAAAACTGTATTGGTTTGGCAATGTTACATGATCTAACGGCCTTGTTGAAACAGTCCTCCATGGAACTGTTCACAGAGAGAGAGAGAGAGAGAGGGAAAAAGCAGAAACAAAAACAACAAAAAGTGATAGATTAAACCAACACAGAGTGGACGGGGGAAAACATGTACACAGACCCAAACCTTGGCACTTAACTGCCAGAACTGGAGAACCTGGTGAACTGGTGTGTGTGTGGTACCCCAGTGACTCCCCACTGAATCAAGAAAGAGAAAAAAAGTTTGAAAAATGAGTTTCATATTTTTGTTGCTGTTTGTGTTTGTTTGTTTTGTGTAATTTAGTTATGTTCAGCAGAGTGTGTGCATTATGTACTCTGCGTGTCTTGACTGCCTATCCTGTCAGATCTATTAGAATGATATGGTATGATGTTGAGAAAAAAAATTGGTGGCAAAGTGTGTGTAAATGTGTGCCAGTGTGAGAGTGAGAGTGTGTGTGTGTGTGTGTGTGTGTGTGTGTGTGTGTGTGTGTGTGTGTGTGTGTGTGTGTGTGTGTGTGTGTGTGTGTGTTTTTCTGTGTGTGTTAGGGACTTTGCCTGTCTTTTTCACCTGTCAGGTCTAGTTTATGTGAGTGATGTTTTTCATTACAGCTCTGAAGTGGTGGAGTGCTTGAATGGGACTCAACGCGTGACGCTGACTGCAAAGATCCAGAGCTGTGTGGATGAAAGGTGCAATGGCCACGGTGTCTGCAAGGTGTACTACAAAAGCTCGGACTTCATTGTGTTCTCCACCTGTGACTGCTCAGCAGGTAATGGCCATGGTACAGAGGTGGTTCTTTTACCTCTTTGTTTTGTTTCGTTGTTCTTTCTTTTTTTTTTTGTGTTGTCTGTCACATTTTCTGTATCTTTTCACTGGAATCACTCCCATATTGTTCATTACGACATCCCCATGCACAGCTGTACTCCTAGATGGTTCTACTGCGACAGTCTTTTCTTTCTCCCTTTCTTTTTTTTGCGTACGCAGTGTGTATGACCGTTTTTTATCCTGCCATTAAGGCAGCCATACTCCATCTTCAGGGAAGGTGCATACTATGTCATCCATACCAACGGCCAAACTGGCCTTCTCTTCTGAAAGTTGGTGATGGGATTTAATGTGTGTGCAAGATGTTATCTGTGCGTTCACACATGGAACCTCGGTTTATAGTCTCATTCGAAGGACTGTATGGGGAATGGAGTCAGAACTACTGTTAACTCCGAGGGAAAAATCCCCCCCTGTACTGAATTCAAACCCGCAACCCCAGGATCACAAGTCCGGCGCTCTACCAACTGAGCTATTCCAGCCCCACTGCGACAGTGATGTTACACAGGAAGCAGTCAGTGTCATGTTATCATACAGAAGAAAATACTGCCCTGCTGCTAACACACTTTGGTGCCTTTGTGTTCTGATCCATTGGCACCAGGATGTCATCTGCTAAGCCTTCTGTCGACAGCATTGTCGTTGGGCCAGTGTAAGTGAGTGTTCCAGAGAGTACCTACATTGTGATGGTTAGGTCATAATACAGACCGTTGGAGAGGAGAGGGTGGGAAGCGAGTGGCATGGACGTGTGACGTTATTTTCTGGACACTCTCTTGGTCCCATGGTTTGAAAGCGAATGTTTCGGTCAGCATCAACGTCAGACAGCATCATGAACTGTCTTTTGTGGTTTATACAGTTTTAAACCTTCCCGCCGAATTACATGCTAAGTAGAATTAAGGTGCTTGTTTGGACTGGCAAGTAGGAGAAGAATATCATTGTTAACTTTAACTCTCACTTCAGCAGAGTGAATGAGTTTCCTGCTTTCCCCTGAGATCCAGTGCTCATTCTCTGGGATATTAATGGTTCTGCGACCATTTCAACTAAACTAGACCTTGATTTGGTGAAAGAGAGACCGCCAACAAATAAAACGCAAGCCTAGTCAGCGGCCCATGACACTGAGTCTGCCTAAGCTGGCACTTCCAACGCCTGCCTGTGGTGCACAGAGGGCGAGCAGATGAAATGTCCAGTGAGAACTTTGAAGCGGTGTTCAACTCAGAGTTGGGATCTGGCGGCTCCACCCTTTTGTCTGGCAGGTGAGACACTGATGTAGTGCTGCAAAATGATAGGCACCCGGATCACATACACACTCTGTCTTCTCTCTTTTGCTCTCTGTCACACACGCTCTTTCTTGTGCACATGCGCACAGCCTTGTTTTCCATATTTTGTGAGGACTCGGCATTGCAGACCTCATGCTTGTCATATCTTACAAGGACTGAAAAGCAACATTTTACAATTGACCTTTGGTCACTATATATGAGAAAAATGTCAAAGTCTCAAGATGATTTTTTTTCCATTAAAAAAAAAAAAAAAATCCAAGATACAAATTGAGGTAAACATCTCTGGAATGAAAAATGTATTATGGCACTTCTCTTCAGTTCATATTCTTTTTCATACTTTATCAAGACCCTAGATTTTGTGTTAAGTTCTGACTAGGATGGGAATGCATGTTTACACACACACACACACACACACACACACACACACACACACACACACACACACACACACACACACACACACACACACACACACACACACATGCTCATGAGTATGCAACCATACGCACATACTGATCCTCACAATTGCTAAATAAAAGATGAAACACAGCGGGGATGGAGTGGGGGGCAGGTAAGGGGGGGGGGGGGGGGGGGGGGGGGTTGGAGACAAGAGGACAAAGGGAGACACACAGAGAAATGGAAAATTCACTTGAGACAGTACAATGTGCATATGCATTCAACCCAGACAAGGAAACAGTGGTCAGTCGTTTAACAAATATACATCTGTAGAGAAAAAAAAAAAGGGGCATTGTTTTTCATTTACTTTGTTTGCTTTTATCATAAAAATCTCTTTTGACTTTTTACCCCCTGTAGTTATTTTTGATTTTTAACTAAGTAGCTCTGTTGATTGCCGACCAGGATGGAGGGGCTATGGATGCACTGATGGGCGGGAAGCCTTCTCTGACTCCAGCCAGTTGGTGGAGGTGCTGCTCCTGACGCTGAGCAACCTCTTCTTCCTGCCTGCTATCGCAGTGGCCGTGCGCCGTCGCTATTACATTGAGGCCATAGTTTACTTCTACAACATGTTCTTCTCTACCGTGAGCTGCGCTTCTTTTTTTTTTCTTTTTCCCACATTTGTTTCCTTTTCTGTATGTCTAATTCGTTTTAGTTCAGATTGGTTCATTTTATTGTATGTTTTCCAGCATTTTAATGGTTTGGGTACATATCTGGTTTTTGTTTGTTGTTTTTTTTTTTTTTTTTTTATTGGACTGGGTATGAAAGCTTACATTTCTTCAGCTTGGTTCTTTTTTGTTTTAATTGTAAGGAACCCCAAATTAGCACAAATATTAGGGAATGTGTTAAATTTGTGGGTATGAAGCAAAAATACAGTTTTGTTTTTGTTATGTGTTTTTTTTTGTTTTTTTTTTATGAAGAAAGCATGGGATTGTGATAGGATATATTAATTAACAGCCAGTGTCACAATGATGATAACTACTGTTTTAGGTAAGCTATGGTAGCATTTATTATGGTTGCCAATGTCAACCTCAGTGATGGATCTGGTGAAGATGTGAGTGCAATCTGAGCTTTTTACATGCGCACAAGACCTAGGGTTTGTAGCTCATAAGGAGAGATATCGCATAAAGAAATTGGAAATCACATGCAAGAAAAGTGTGAAAGTTATGAGCGAAATGGTCAAAGGGGTATTTACGGCCAGGGCATTCACTGCCTGCCCCAATTTCAGTTTGAAGAACTGGTGTCAGTGTAAAATGGAATAGCCGATAGCTTTTTTTTTTTTTTTTTTAATGATATATGTGAAAGGTCCTTGCTGTTGACATTTTTTTTAAAACTAGATCTGCTAAGAGTTCATTCTTCATCCAATCAACAGGAGCCTGACATCTAGCTTTCGTGAAGTGAAAGGCTGATTGATGCTTTACCAGCCCAGTTTGTGCAGCTGGCATCGTAGCAAGGCAGCATTATAAAACACATCATTGCTTTGTAATTAAATGAATACAGTCTACATCTTTGACTATGAAAGCTCCTTAGCCCCCTCTGCCTCCCCCTCCCCTTCCCCCCCCCCCCTTCTCCCTGCCCTCTCTACCAGTTTTACTGGAATAGGAACCTCTGCCCACCACCCCTACCACCCTTCCTTCCCACCTTCCCTCCCCTTCCATCAGATTGTCTGTCTGGGTCTTAGAAGCCTGCCATGTGGAAAGGGGGTGTGTGTGTGTGTGTGTGTGTGTGTGTGTGTGTGTGTGTGTGTGTGTGTGTGATGTGCATGTGTTTGAATTCCTAGTCTGAAGTCAGTGTGATGATGGTTGAAGACTGATGTGAGTGAATGAATGATAATAAAAAAAAAACAAGTAAATAATGTTAGTATACCTTCTATGAGCCAGTCACATCATGCAGCATGGCTCGGCATGGAGAATTCCATTGTGACAAGATGCAGAGAGCCGAACTGAATAAGGATATTTATTTGTAGGAGAGGACACTCTTGAAATATTGGAATTTAAATACAAATCTTTTAATCGCTTTTGTCTTTATGAGTGAAAAACAAATCAGTTGCTCATAGAACATTCTTTTCAATTGCTCTTTAATCTGAGAGTAATTTTGTGCTTTAACAGTTGCTCATAAAGCTTTTTTTTTTTTTCAAATTGTTTTTAATCTAAGAGTCCAGTTTGTGCATTATATAGGCCCAGGCCTTGTCTGTCCTGTTTACTCATATGCTTTATTTACTAATAACTGTGTCTATCTATTTGTTATATTGTTTGTTTGGCTGTCCCAGTTCTATCACGCCTGCGACGGTGACCGCATTGACAGTACATGTACTGCATGACCAAGTACGGCGTGCTGGCCGTGGGCGATTTCCTGGCCTCCACCGTGTCCCTGTGGGTCACCCTCATCGCCATGGCGCAGATCCCTGTGAACTTCACCTCCGCCCTCCAGATGGCGGGGCCCTTGGCGCTCATCATCGGCGTCTTGCTGGACCGAACCAGTCTGTGGGTCATCGCTGTGCCCACGTGCATCGGACTGGCCATGGTGTTTGTTAGCTGGGTAAGGTGGAGAATCATTGTTGGTGGTACCCAGTAACGATAATGATTGTCTCATTGTTGTCGATTCAGCCAGGGTGTTCTGTAGTTTTTTTTGTTTTACGTGGCAACAAAATGAACAGAGGTTGAAAATGTTCTGTCAAAGCAGATTTTTGCTACTCACAAGCGCAAAGCTTTCTGCAGTACTGTGATTGTGAAGAACAGACTTACTATGATGCTTCACAGGCATCTTATTCATATAGCGGGATGCAGCTTAAGCCCTTTTTAGATTCCATGAGATCATTTTCATGATTAGATATTAAGTTTCAACCCCCGTTTCTCTTGTTGCCACATAAAACTAAAAACGACTGAAATCCCCTGGCTGAATCGACAACAATGAGGCAACTATCATCATTATCGGGTACCACTATCTGTCTATATGTGGCTGTCTTCTGCACCCAGTTGCCAGCTTTGTCATGTCACCTTAGCACTTGCCACTATGTTTCTCTTTCGCTCTCTCATTCTCTCTGTTTCTGTGTCACTCTGTATCTGTTGTTTCTACTCTCTCTCTCTCTCTCTCTCTCTGTCTCTGTCTCTACTCTCTCTCTCTGTCTCTGTGTCACTTTCTGTCTCTACTCTCTCTCTCTCTTCTTCTCTTTTAGTATGAAATATTATATGTCATCATAATGGACGGCCTTGGAGATTTTCCATCTAACTCAACTTTTATGCATAGAATCTGGAGAATTTTTGTGTTTTGGAATCCCATGACGCACCAGAAAGGAAACTGAGGAAGTAAGTCCAACTTTAACCCTTTCCCAGCCAGCTTGCCTAAGACCCTGCTTACTGGGGGCCAGTCTGTCTGCCTGCAATGCACTGTAATGTCGGGCTGCCTGAACGCTGTCAGCTGTGTTCATTACTACATTAGGTTGTCAACTTTAACCCTTTCCCAGCCAGCCTGCCTGAGACCCTGCTTACTGGGGGCCAGTCTGTCTGCCTGCAATGCACTGTAATGCCGGGCTGCCTGAACGCTGTCAGCTGTGTTCATTACTACATTAGGCTGTCTGTGTCAGACCAACCAAAACAACCATTTTCTTCATTGAAAACAAAAGCCCTGTCTAAAACACTAATATGTTTTGAAAATATGTTGATGTCTTTAAACATGCTCTTTCCATCACTGAATCAACAAATTGTATGTAAAACATAGAAAAAGAATAGCATGTTCAGGACACACAGACAGACAGACAGACAGACAGACACACACACACACACACACACACACACACACACACACACACACACACACACACACACACACACACACACACACACACTGCTTGCTTTCTTCTTTTTTTTTTTAAAGATAGGAAGAAGATGCTTGGTCAAGTGATGCTTGGTGCTTTGTCACACTGGCTGTGCTGGTTGTTGGTGAGCATGCCGTCATATTGTGTATGTGTGTGTGTGTGTGTGTGTGTGTGTGTGTGTGTGTGTGTGTGTGTGTGTGTGTGTGTGTGTGTGTGTGTGTGTGTGTGTGTGTGTGTGTGTTTTTAGGGCAAAAGGTTCAGGGTTGACAGTAAACTTTAGGGTCAGCCTCAGGTGACCTGAAGCAAACAACATTTGGGGAGTGAGTGTGGGGGTGGGCTGATGTTTAGCAAGTTGACATGTAAACAAGTCTGAGATTGAAAGAAGAGGGAAAAAAAAGATAATAAGTAAATTTTACCTTTACATTTCCCGGGAAAAAATTAGGGTGGAGAATGTGTAAATAAACCTGAAAATCTCTTCAGAAACCCAGTCTGAAGAATTTTGGGGTATTCAGTGAATACCACGATGCTGCATAAACATTAGTGGCAAAAGTTTGTAAAGAAAATGATGTACCTAAAGTTAGCGACCTGACAACTGAAGAAGAAAATGGTGTACCTAAAGTTAGCAACCTGACAACTGAAGAAGAGTTTAGATTGTTGTCATTCAACTGAACAGGGTTGGAAAACTGATTTGATGTTTAGAGTTCTTTTTGAATGAATAGTAGGAACTGTTTCACATTTATACTGACACAGGTATGAACAGGTATGTGAGAAATGGGATCAAGACTTGATGATAATGGCTCTTTGAACACGTAACTGTGCCCATGCTGCTAACCACCATATCATGGGGTGTGCTTGGTTTCCATGTTTTATTACTAAACTGATTTGGACAAGCTCACAGCCCATCTTTTGGGTACAGGTGAATGCAAGTTCGTCCACACTTGTAGCTGTCTGTGTATTTTCTTACTCATTCACTCTTTCTTTCAGACATCTCATTCTTGTGTGTCAATAGTGATCCAGTGCTGCAAGAGCAAGCGCTGCTTCCCGGACAAGCGGCGCTACCTGTGGATGCTGCCTGGGGTGTTGTTTGCTGTGGTTGGCGCCGTCGTGTACGCCTTCTTCGAGACCACCAGGAACTACAAGTACCTCCACAGTGCCTGGCACGTGTGCCTGTCTCTCTCCATCATCTTCCTCCTACCCCCACGCCGCAAAGAAAAGGGTGAGGGGGTGGTGGTAGTGGAAAAAGCTTGCATTCTATGTTGTGGATAGTTTGTCTCTGTGTGTGTGTGTGTGTGTGTGTGTGTGTGTGTGTGTGTGTGTGTGTGTGTGGCAGGTATCTGTACAGACTGGTATCCTTGTTTTCTGGAAACAGATATTCTGTTCTGTTACTGTCCTCATGTGTGATCAGCTGGGCAGTGAAAAACACACTGACACTGAATTGTATAGGCAGCCTTTCAGAGGCCAGTTTCAGGGATTAGACCGCTAACCGTCGTGTGAGTGAACGCATTTCTTTGGACACATGGCAGTGAGCTAAACAAGGTTTTGGCAAACATGGGTAGCATATCTCGGGAGGTCTGTGTATAACAGACAGAGATTGCAGTGCAGTAGATCAGATTCAGGAATAATGTCGAATCTTTCTCCAATAGCAAAACAGCAGCTGACTGGGAGCAGTAATGGTGAGTGGCATCACCAACAATGGTCACAAAAGTACAGATTATTAGCTGAACATATGTTACAGTGTTGGTTTACTCTACTCCCTCATGATGTCATCATCAGCTCACAACTCTCTTTTTATTTCCCCCCCAGTCACTGGAAAAAGCTTACAAAGCAGAGGCTGAAATCAAAGCATTAATACAACAAACATATCTGCGTGACAGCCAGCTGTAGATGTTGAAAAAAAAAAAATCAAATCAATACATGTCACTTGTAGCATCAGCATATTTTTCAATGGCAGGCTTAGCTTTGTTTTGGATAGACTGTTACCAGTCTGCAGCGTTATGTCATGGTGTGAACCAGCCACACCCAGTGAGCTGTTTTACTTTGCTGCTGTTATCGCACTTCTCATATGAACTTAATCATTTCATGAAAACCAGATCCAGTCTCGAAAAGCCACTTCGTCTGAAAAAGCTGACCAGAACAACTTCCAGGTCACTCCATCTGTTGGACATCTTATTATCACTCGCTTTGCGGCAGGATGTTGCGCTAAGTCTTGGCAATAAGAAATGCAGCTCTGATGTGTTAAGGATGGATAAATACTGAAATTCATTACTTTTTTTCTTCTGCAGTTGAAGATATTATCCTGCCCTCCACTCAGCAGTCTTAATTTTGACCATTATAAGCACACAGGATGCATACTACATTTGTGCAGGTCATCCATACTGTTGGTCTATGGGGCATACTCTTCCAAAGGAAGGTGATGGGATTGAATGGTATGCACAAGCTTTTATGCGAGTGTTCACACATGGAACCTTAATTTACAGTCCCATTCAAAGAACATTTAGGGAATGGAGTCAGAGCCAGTCTTAATTCTTAGGAAGAATCACCCCGTAGTCGCAATGGAGCTGAAATAGATAATGCATATGATGTCATGATAAGGACATTTGTGTCTGTGACATAATGCATATAACGTCTTGATCATCAGTGACTGTGTTACATTCATACATGCGCTAGAAAGCAGAATACTTAGATCTTATTACTGGTGATGTAAAGTGCGCAAGTACATTGTTGGCAACATTTAGGGGCTGTGATGTGCAGCACTTTGCTTCCCCTCCCCACTCCCCTCCTCCTCCTTACCCCATTCTTCCTATCCCCCTCCTCCACCTTTGGCTCAGAAGGGTCTTTTCTTTTAATGACAAAAGATACTTCACAAAGGTTATAAAAACACATCACTCAGCCATATTCTATGCAATACATAGAAATGAACGTATATCCATACTCAGGGTGGTCCACGGAGATGACAGAACTCTAAGAAAGTGACTGTGTCACATGGTATTTTAGTGAAAAGAACAAATGAAAACAAAAGGGTGAATGGGTAAGTGATGAGTGAGTTGATGCACTTTGTTCATTTCCTTCGTCAGATTTGTGTGTGTTCCTCCTCCACCACCAGCACCCCCCTCCAAAGAGTCAACCTCCAGTACACTCATCCTTCTTCCCTCTGTGTGTGTTGTGCTCTCTGTTTTCCTCTCTCCCACCCCTCTTTCTTACATTCTTTTTCACATCCCACCCCACGCCACCTCACTCTTCCCGTCCTTGTCTCTTCTCTGTCATTCCCTCTCCCTCTTTCCCTCTCTCTCTGTATCCAGTGTGCAGCATTGAGTCTTAAACGTATCCTCTTTTGATTCAACAGTACAACTGCAAGGTGTATCAGCGGCACAAATACATTCTCGAGATGAGGAGATCTTGGTGGTGGTAAATTGTTCATGACTGGGTGTGCTCTGTCTTTCACTGAGTCTCTTTGCGCTGTTGAATCAAGTTTTTCAGGAAGTGATCAGTTTCACCTGTCTTGTTCATATATCATTATTGGGCATGTGTGTGTGCATGTTTTGTTGTTATTATTTTACATGCTGAAATCCTATTACTTGTTTTGATTTGGTTTGGTTACAGCCCCAACTTTACGGGAATGCTTTTAGCTGGGCTTTAATCTGTTTCTGACTCTGACAGCAAAATAGACTCGGTCTTGTGGTTAGGGCTGCCAGCAGCAAGACAGTGCAGAGAGACCAATGCACACAGTGAATGTTGCAATCCAGAAATCACAGCACAGTGACAACATGCATTGGACTTTCTGATGGAAGTTGTGCAAGACAGGTTAAGGTGAAAGCCTGGTGCTGATTGAAAATAACTTGACAGTGGATTCAGATCTTATTCACTATTCTGAGTTATTTCCTAAGTTAGCTGAAATGGTGTTTATCCTGTTGCACGGTACCTCATAAGTCGTCTGGAATGATTTACAAAAGAAACGATAAAACTGACAGAGAAAGTTATTAGTTTTGTTTGTTATGATTGTTTCACGATTTGTACATTGTTATTTATATCTTGTTGATCTTTTAGATACCACAGATAAAAAAAAAAAAATTAGCAATGTACTAGGTACCTTGCTCACATTCGTTTTCTTGTAAAGGTGGGAGAAATGTGTGTGTGTGTGTGTGTGTGTGTGTGTGTGTGTGTGTGTGTGTGCATGCACATGACACGCATGCGCCAGCATGTATGAACATGTACACACATGTTCACATGTATGCATAGAGATTAGTATGTTCTGTATATGTCTACATCTATATCTGTGAAATGGGAGAATACACACATTCATCTATACATATGTTAACTGAAAAATAGACAACAATTCTGACTAATAGTTCCGTGCATTCATTTGTGTTTTTCAGTGAACACGTCGGTGAATTTCGACGACACGGAATCCACTGAAGGTTTGGTCCTTGGTCCAAACAACTACACTCGCAGAATGAACTTTGAACTGTGATACAGCAACCCCGAGATGTTGGCGAGGTGAAGACCATTGCAACTGTTTGTTATAAATCTGTCACCCGTGCAGCAGTGTGGACGTTGACTTTCTCCCACACAATTGCATCCTGCACCTCTCTTTCTCTGTGTGTCCATGTAGAATCTCAAAACCCTTTCTTTCTTTGTTATTGTGTCCTCAGGTGCAATCATTTTGAACATTGCTTTTGCTCATGTTAAGTTTTATCATGATTTGTTGTTAAGATGCAACGTTAATGTTTTACCATTTTTACCAGTGTGCTTAAGCTGAAGAATGATCACTTGTGTGTATATATTTGAGAACTCTCTTCAGGCTGGGCAAGTCCATATGCACTCATTTAAAAAAAAAAAACCAAACATTTTAGAGTGTGTTTGAGTTTGATTGTCAGTTTTTTTATTTATCGACTGACTAGCCTATTTAAGATGATGCCTCGGGTGTTTTTTCAAATGATGTCACTGTTCCTTAAGATATGAACAGCGGCCTTGCAAAAAGCCTGCAGTACTTGTTGGTGCTTACAAGGTCTGGAAAGATTATTCTCTGGACTGGTCAACCCTGATCTAAGCGCAGAGAACAGCAGTTGTCACCACAGTCCTAAATGCATTGGAAGGCTTGATCCAGTACCAAAATGAAAAGCAGCTTTCACCTTTTTCTCAATGGTGCTTGTACATCATAATGGGCTTGAAGCAATATGACCTCACTACAAGCAGTGAAGTTTTGGTGCATTTAACATCCCCAGCGTTGATAGCTATGCTGCTGTTCAAACAACTCCGCTGGGTTAGTCATCTGTGAGGAACTGAAGACTTGAGCAAGCCCACGACTGTCTTCTGTGGAGAACCAGGCCAGGAACATTGTGGTCGAGGAGTCCCATGCAAACACATCCAGGACCAGCTGAAAGACCGGGCCAGTGCAGCAGGCATTGTGGAGGGGTAGTGAGAAGACCTGGCTGCAGGCAGGGAGACCTGGAGGGCAGCAATGTGCTGTGGAGCAAAGGCCCTGGGGACATCCTTCAGGGAGGCCACTGAAGACCTGGCTGCAGGCAGGGAGACCTGGAGGGCAGCAATGTGCTGTGGAGCAAAGGCCCTGGGACATCCTTCAGGGAGGCCTCTGAAGACCTGGCTGCAGGCAGGGAGACCTGGAGGGCAGCAATGTGCTGTGGAGCAAAGGCCCTGGGACATCCTTCAGGGAGGCCACTGAAGACCTGGCTGCAGGCAGGGAGACCTGGAGGGCAGCAATGTGCTGTGGAGCAAAGGCCCTGGGGACATCCTTCAGGGAGGCCACTGAAGACAAACGAAGATGCACAAAGGTGCTGGCTGCGCAGGTTACTCCAGATGAAGGGTTCCTGCGTCCCATATGCCAACAGAGTGCAGGTCGAGGATTGGACTGCACAGCAGCCGGAAGGCAGGCGCCAACCATATGGACCAGTTTCCCTGCTTGGGATGTCGGGACTAAAGAATCTGCTGTCAGCTGATTTTGGAGATTGACAAAGAACAATCATTTTTGAATGGTCATATTATATGTTTGTCTTTTTGAGATTGACAAGAACAATCATTTATGAATGGTTATATTATATTTCTGTCTATTTCTCTGTTTGCCTTTTCACTGTCAGTTGTGGGTCGGGGGGAGAAGGTTGTGGTGGTGATTTTGATGTTTTTCGCAGCAAAGAAAAGAGACTGCATTTGTAAATTACGGATGGTTTGTGAGAAGAAACAAAGTGTAGACCCTCCCCCTCCCCAGTTATGTTTCAATTCCTGTTCCCTGCCTTGACTTTCTGGCTTGTCCTGTTTGCCTTCTCTTTCCTTCTTTGTTTGTCTTTCTCTCTGTCTTTTTTTCTGGCTTTCTAGATCACTTTCATTTTTGTTTTGCTTTGTCTGTTCTTTTTTTTAAAATTTCTTTCCTCTCCTTTTCTTTGTTCTTTGTTGTAAAGGGAAGATAGAAAGGAGCGCAGAGTCTTGTAGGTATGACACCTATCCCTCTAGAGTGTTGTTTCTGGTGTTTTCTTACCTTCGACCTCTGGCTGTAAAGAGTCTTTGCTGTGAGACCACCAGTTTGTTGCATTTGTTGAATAATGTCAGGGGCAAGGAATCACTTTTTTGTTCTTGTGACTATCCAAGTTGTATCATTTTTGTGACTTTTTTGTGTAGTATGTATATCGTTTTCATTTATGCAAGATCGTAATATCAAAGGCTGTGTTGATGAAAGTTGAATATTTTTAGTTTGTACTTAATGCAGAATGGGTTTTTTTTTGGCTTGTATTTTAATAGATTGTGTCATATCTTCCAATATTTGGATTGGCGTTATCTTTTGTTCTGATTATCATTACTTCAGCAAATAACAGCTCTGAAAAGGCTCTGTTTGATTGGTTGGGCTGTAATGATTAAACTGAAAACTTGAAGCGGATAAACAAAATCTGTATAATTTGGAATAGATGCCTGGTATTTTACACATGTTAATCCCGTTTCTTTCAAAGGTGATAAAGCATAGAAAATGTTGTTATCATGTTTATTGTATTCCATGTATACATGATTATGAAATCCAGCCACACTCAAGATTTTAGCTTAAAACTTTTCCTGTTTTTACAGATATCCCTCCACAGAAATTGAGCAGCTAGAACCACATTTGTGCACCAGTTTCTGAATAAGAGTTCACTTTTCGATTAACCTTTTTTTTTTTGAAACCATGCATGTGTGACGATTACTGCATTAAAACCATGTTTTTATCACCAGATTGAAACAGATGGCAGCCTTACTGAAAATGGACAAAATATAGAAAAACGCACAAAGCAAAAATGCAAATCAATGCATTCTTAACACAATACAGACTTGCCAGGTTTTGACAAATATGTCGTCTTCAGATGTTACAGACAACAGACATCAAAAATGCATAAAAGAAAACAACAAAAAACGTTACTGTCCAGATTGTAGTCAGCATCAGAATCATGAACTGCTGTGGCTGAAATTTAGCCCTCCAGATCAGGGAATGGAACAGGTTTCTTACCTGGGGAACCTGAGGCAACCTGACACGTTGCCTGACCCGTTGCTCAGAAAGCATCTCACGTCAGGCTGTGAACATCGGTGTGAGCATCCCGAAGCTGAAGCCAGCCTTGCCTGACATGTCTTGCAAGCATGGTGTTTGGTGGTGAGAGAGGGAGGCATGAATATGGCCAGTGCTCTTTGGCATGTCAGATGCCCTTGGCAGGAGTGTGTGTATTGTGTTGCCCATGTCAGAGTCTGTGTTCAAGGTCTCTGTGGCTTGGGACGGGGAAGTTTTCAGGTGGTCACCTGGATGACTTGAACTATGAACTGAATTTACCTGGCATGTTTTTTTTAGCCACCATTGGCGAATGACGAATGTTAAATCAAAGCCCTCACACACACATGTACACGCACACTCACACACACACATACACACTGTTAAGCACCAAAAGAAAATTGTTTTTGATCTTTGGAAGATAAAAGCTTTGTGCTTGTTAGCAGCTTCACATAAAGCGCCACTCCTTAAAACAGATTGAATCCTGTATTCTTTTTCTCTTGTCTCTTCCTTTCAGTGTGCAATAGGAGGGGTTTGGAACCCATCATTCCAAAAAAAGCTCAGTAGATGATTGGCAGGTCAATAGTGGCTACCGAATTTAGCATAAAATTAAAGGAATGTGATATGAAAGTAGAACAGGCTGATTGAAAATCAAATTAAAGGAAGGATATTTTGTTTTTGTTGTTTGATGTATCAGCATGGATTTTCTGAACTGCTTACAGGTAAATGTGTCAACATTTTTTGTTTATAAATCGGATGCATTTCAGATTAAAGTATGCTGCTTTGAATGCATCAGTTTGAATTGATGTGATGCTCTGCAGAGCACAGGTTCTGGAAATGTAGAGTAATGGTTTGATAAATTCATGAAAATAAAAGGAACTTTTCTTGATTTCTGATAAGAAATGATATCCTTTGAAATTCTGTTTTACCATCTCTTCATTTCAGAGTGTTTTTCAAGCAGGTCACTATGTGTGTTGTGTGTGTATATATGTATGGCTTTATGTCTTGACTTACTTCAGAATTATGAGAGTTCTTGCTTGTTTTCTACCCCTTTTTTTAAAGGTGTAATTATCAAGATTTGATTTTGCTGATCAATCACTAGGCACTTTCAAACATGACAGATATCTGTGATGGGAAGTTTGATTTTATTGTGGTGTTATTTGATCACTTTGTTTTGAGTCTTCAGTATGTGCATGTATGCGTTTCCACTCATTTTGTTGATGGTCCAGCCAGCCGTAGAGGCCACTTCAAGGCTGCTGTGTGCATGTCTGTGTGCCTGTTTATCTGACCCTGTGACCTTGTTCTTTATCCTTGTGTGAGAGGGAGAGAAAGTGAAAGCAAGTACAACTATCAACTTCATTCTTCTGCATTTTTTTTTTTTTTTTTTTTTTTACTGGCACACCTTATCATATTGCAATCATTTTACGCATAATGTTAATTTTGGCTGTGTTGACACATTTGTACTTGTAGATAATACAGACCTGTTTATCCATACACTTTTGCCATAGTTTGTATATATTTGGTAAAAATATAATGAACTGAGACAAATAAAAGTGGAGATAGAAATCCAGACACAAATTCTTGAGCAGTAATCACACTTGCAGAGTGTAACCATGGTGTTGTTGTCATGATGTGCTAACACTCGCATAAGAAACCACACCCCGGCTGTGTCTGTTTCTTCGGCAGTACGCTTTTTTCACAAATTTGGACGATCCAACCACCCACGCCCATGCCCTGCTTTTACAGATGATACACTTTGTAGAAAATACACTTAGATTTGTGGAATAGTTCGCCGATAGCAGTGTTAGGTTGAACAGATCTGATAATATCTGGAAGGAAAATATGAATTGTTCATGCACTCATTTTTTTTTCCTTGAAGTTTAACATTGGGACATTTTGAAATCCTGTCATTAGAAGCAGTTTGTTGTTTCATCACTCTGAAATCCTATGATTTTAGCTGTTTGTTCTTGTTCTGCTATAAACAGACGGTATTTGTGTTGTAATGACTTTTTTTTTTTTTTTTGTGCTAATGATCAGGTATATTGTTGCAAGTGTACTGAATACATCCAAGGTATA
>JADBJO010000990.1:7500-10000 GCA_016801955.1 Conus betulinus | reverse complement strand
GTAAACAATGGGCTGTGCATTAGAGAGAGAGGGAGATGCCTTTCTCAAAACCTGTAGATAACTTAACAAGCGTTGTAACAGTTTTCTATAAACGATTGGCAGAGAGAGAGAGAGAGAGAGAGAGAGAGAGAGCAGTAAATTCGCTAGAAACTTGAAAGAATGCACTAGAATGGCATACGAAGCACTAACCCAATTGTTGAGAAAAATGAATACACACTGTAAATGGTGTGCTACTAGCAAGCACAATGGAATGACTTGTAGGCTGTTTAACAGGCCGTGTATATAAAGAGTCAAACTGTGTCAAGAGACCATCACCGAAGCTGGTCGTATCATCGAGGAAGACGAGTACGAACCAGTAACAGTCGAACCGCTTAGACCCGTTCCCGTTGTTTAGGTTAGTAGTCGAGTCGAAACGAGGAGCTGACATTGAGTTTTGGTGAACAACAATTATGGCTGTGAGGTTCCCAGAATTCAATCCGATTTGTGTCCAGCGCCGATCATGTCGGGGACAAAGATTTTTCTTAGGACTAAAAGCATGATCGATGACAAGGTGGAGAAATTAACAGTCTCGGTTACAACAGAAGGGTCACTTCTATATCGCCTAGGCAACCAACACTTCTTTCACCGGCCGCCGTCCCCTCCCCCCATCCCACCATCACTTCTCGCCTCTCCTTTTCCTCATTTTTCGCCCTCAGTAACCTTCACGCACGCACGCACGCACACACACACACACACACACACACACACACACACACACACACACACACACGCACACACACACACGCACATGCACGCACGCACACACACACACACACACACACACACACACACACACACACACACACACACACACACACACACACACACACGCGCGCGCGCGCGGGCGCGCACACGCGCGCGCGCGCACGCACACACACACACATGCACACACACGCATGTACACGCACACTAGCGCACACAGATCCACACACTTGCATACATCGAGTTATTATCATTGATTTTGTGAAGACGTATCATTCTGCTGCTGTTGATGTCTTGCTACCACCAACATTACACACGCACGCACGCACGCACATGTGTACATGCACACATAGAAACACACACGTACATGTGCACGCACGCACATATGTGCATATGTATTTTTGTATCCACGTACACAAAAATGTCACACTTTGAGTGTGATGCGATTTTACTGTTTGTGAAATCGATGTCAATGTCGTTCCTGATGTCTTGGACATGGTCTTAGTCATGAATATGTCCTCAGCGCTGAACGCAGGGTGACGTTTTAAACATTTATTCCTTATTCAGATAGAACCAAAGGAAGCAGCAACTACATTTATTCTTCCTTTATTCTATAGAAGAAAAAGTAATGTAACATTTTACATAAACACGAGCATCTGCAGATATTGCAAAGAATTAATGTAATTCAAAATACATTTATAGTAGTTCTTTCCAGCACCTTTGAATTTTAAAAACAGGTGTTTAGCTTGTTGCTGAGCTGCACAGAAAATCATTGCTCTCTCAACCTGTATTACTGAGGGAAATCATCGTGGTTTTCAAAAGGGACCACTTTTATGAATATACCCACTGTTTAAAGAGCAAATATTATCTGCTTCAAAGTGTGAATGTATTGTGGAATGCTAGTAACACCGTAGAATTTTGTTTTACTCTATTCTGTTGAAACGAACAATTGACAAACAACTTGTTCTAATGTTTGATCACAATTCAATTAATGCACCAATCGTATATGTTACTTTTTTTTTTTTTACTAAAGTAAATAAATGACAATAACATCTACATGAAAATATACAGAATTTTTTGGGAGTGAACATAACTAAAACGTTTACCCGCACCTTGGTATTTTAAAGATGCGTGCTTTGTTTTGCTGGCGTGCTGGATAAAAAAATGTAGGCCCAGAACCAATCAAAACTAACACGGCCTTTGTGGTTTTCTATGGAGACTATGGAGACTACTTAGTTCTTGTTCCTTTTTTTTTTTTTTTTTTTTTTTTTTTAATGAGAGCAGATATCATCTCTGAACTTTCGAACGATTCATAATTGACCTGTTGAACACAAGTACATATGCTAAACTGTCTCTGCTGAAAAAAGACACCGTAACCACGGAAAGCTACATCGTCAGTTCAGGCTGTCTTGTTGAATAGATGAGACATCTTTATGTTTGTGGTAGAAAGGTATGGACAGATCTTTGTCAGCTTGTTAGGGCTATTAATATATCAAGGGTCAAGCGCCATAAATCAATTATCTTTATTAATAATCATGAATTGCCTGAACCTAAACTGGTGACCCCGATTCATTCCTTCCTGAAACTGACTTTTGCAAAGACATCATGCGACACTGACGAAACCAAATCCTGAATTAGATTTATGTTACATCGCTGGAAAGTGATTACAGTACATATGCGCATTACCAGTTTCCTTGACTCAAGACCTGTTGACAATTACATATGTTTACAACTGTTCAGAGAGAGAGAGAGAGAGAGA
>JADBJO010000989.1:485351-487851 GCA_016801955.1 Conus betulinus | reverse complement strand
TTCCAGTCTCATATCAATCATCATATACATAGACTATGGATCTACTCTATGGGACTGTGTGCTGTGCTAGCGCTAACACCCTCAAACCATTGTTAAGCCTACACAAGCGAGCACTCAAATTAGTCCTCCCTAAAAAGCAGTAGTAGTCTTCTGGACTCGGACTATAAAAAGATTCAGTTCTTCTCCCTTAAGTCTGAGATTAGAATACAACAAAGGGATCATAATGCATAAGATTGTGTCTGGGAAGGCACCCCTCAACATTATTAGTTCACAGATTCTCAATAAATTCCTCAAGGACTCTACACAAACTACATGTCCCTGTTCCTAGAATTGACTTATTCAAATCCAGTTTAACATATTCAGGTTCCCGTCAATGGAACTCGCTCCAAACACACATTACTTCAACCATCTTATGTGCCAGTACTTGCATACTCCACCATAAATCCACCACAACCACCACCACCCTCTTTGCCTTATGTATGTACCTGACTATTACGAAGTGTTTTTTGTACTTGAAATGCACATGTATGTTATTTTGTTTAGTAAGAATGTCTTATGTGAGTACGAGCGCGCGCGCGCGCGCGCGCGCGCCGTGTGTGTGTGTGTGTGTGTGTGTGTGTGTGTGTGTGTGTGTGTGTGTGTGTGTGTGTGTGTGTGTTCCTACTACCTCCTGCCCTCTTGTCATTCTATCGATACGCTTATATTCTTATGTGACTCTCTCTCTCTCTCTCTCTCTCTCTCTCTCTCTCTCTCTCTCTCTCTCTCTCTCTCTCTCTCTCTCTCACGGTTCGGCTGGAATAACTTGATTATTATCTTCTATCCCCCCCCTACCCCCCCCCCCCCCCCCCCCCCCCCCCCCCCCCCCCCCCCAAAATCGATTCAAAATCTTGTTCTTGTATCTCTGGATTTTTTTTTTTTTTGGTCAGATTGTTCAAAAGATGCTCTCTTATCCCACCCACTCTAACCTCTTTCTCCGCCCACCTTCTCTCTCTCTCTCTCTCTCTCTCTCTCTCTCTCTCTCTGCACCTTTACCTCACACACTCCCTTCGCTCCTGCGTCTCTCTCTTTGTCTGTCTGTCTGTATGGCTGTCTGTCTGTCTGTCCTGTCTCTCTCTCTCTCTCCCATTTTTTAAATTTATTTATTTATTTATTTTTCTAAGTTTAATCCCGTATTGTATTGTAATTCTAGTCACTTTTTGCATGCTTCCTTTGTTACCTCATCTTATGTTATATATTGTTGACCTATTCAGGGCGAGGACTGGATGTAAAAAAAGCACATCAGTGCTTATCTATTATCCTCGTAAATAAAGAATTTTGTCTTGTCTTGTCTTCTCTCTCTCTCTCTCTCTCTCTCTCTCTCTCTCTCTCTCTCTCTCTCTCTCTCTCTCTCTCTCTCTCACTTTCGCACAACCACCTCACCTCCTGGAAAATCACCGGAGGAGACAGACAGGCGGGTTGTTGTCATCCGATTGAAGATATTCCCAGCAGCAGACAGTACGGCATACCAACAGACCTTCACTGTCGGCCAGCAAGATTTGCGGAAGAAGCCTCCATGCCAGATCCACCCGGACCGAAAAACGAGCAGAAGAAAAAAGAAGAAACGCCAGACAAGAGAAACTCCAGGCAAGTGACATTTTCTGACTTAGAAGAAACGTCACTTTCATTCGTAAACACACTCCAGCGCGTCACTCGGACCCAGCTGTGTCACCATACAACACACCGCTACAGGAACGTGCACGTGAAACGCTTCGAATGTCCGCTGCTGATGATGACACAGGCGCATGCATTGAACAGCAACGCCTCTGGATTCTTTTTTTTTTTTTTTTTTTTCACGTGTTCGGAACAGAATCTTCCTCGCTGACCAGGAAAACATGAAGGATGAAATTAATGCTGGACTCATTATTTTGCATGTGATTATTTAAAACAGTTCGGTTTTATCTTGGTTGACTGTGAATCTTGTCGCGTTTCTCCCCCCTCCCTCCCCCCTCGTCTTACCCCCCCCCCCCACCCCAATTCCCTGCACCCTGCTCCCTCCAATGACGCCCACCTCTTTGTTCAGCGCGGTATGGGTCTTGAGGATAGAGGTGTACGTTGTGTTGCTGTGGTCCTTCTGTTCAGCGTGTGGTGTTGCACGGGACAACCCGGACATCACGTGCAATGCGTGACATGGCTACCCTGTCACTGTCCATTCAGTTCAGTGTGGCTCATGTCAATTCTTATTTAGTTCATCGTAAACACCCCGATTCCTAGTTTTCCTTTGCAATGGGCTAAATGTCTTAAGCAATAAATCGCTCTCTCTCTCGCTCTCTCTCTCTCTCTCTCTCTCTCTCTCTCGCTCTCTCTCTCTCCAAGAAGTGGACTAACTTCAGTTTCCTCACCCTGCACACACAAAAGGCCATTCTCTTTATGTTGTCTGTATCTTTCAGAAATGAGTTTTTTATCACAGAAAGACCAAGTTCAGACGTTGCAACTGATGTTTCCTGATGCATGTCTCAATCGA
>JADBJO010000989.1:465351-480351 GCA_016801955.1 Conus betulinus | reverse complement strand
GAGAAAAAGAAGGGTGGGAAAGGTAGGTAGTGTGTGTGTGTGTGTGTGTGTGTGTGTGTGTGTGTGTGTGTGTGTGTGTGTGTGTGTGGAGGAGGAGGAGGAGTTGGAGGGTAGGCGGGGAGGTGGATCAGGTGTTAAAAAGGGAGCAGATTTGATTGCGGTTAACATTTTGAATGGTGAACTTGACTCAATGTGCAAATTATGTATTGGAACAGTTAAACGTAAGGCTTCAATATACTAGGACGGTCAGATCTGAGGCCTACACGTAAAAAGGTTGCAAGTCCTCAGTGCAGTAATGGTAGCAAGCCCTCAGTGCAATGGGCATAGAGACACCACTGCAACCAAGTTCCAGACATCAGAAGGCCGACTGTGTACATTCGACACAGAGGTCAAGGGACAATACTGCAGCCAAGCTAATACAGGCTGTGGAGATGGCTGGTCTCCCTTTGTTTCCCGCACCCAGGAGTGTTCTGACCTGATACTAATCATACGAAACAACGAGGGTGAAAATGGTCGCGTTGGAAGTGTTGGGTGGGAGAATAACAATTGGTTAACGTCGATCTCGTTTTCAGGTTCTGTGTTCAAATATCGTGAGCGCAATATAGAAACTGCCATATTTGCTTCCTATGTAAATGTGTTATATTTGTGGAGGTGTCAGATTGCCCCTCCCCCCCCCCCCCCCCCCCCCCTCACTTTATTGCTACTCTCACAGATCTGTCAAAACAGTATGGATGTTCACCCTGACTGAAGCGTAAAAGATATTCTGGATGAGGTGGTGATGAGTGGAAGTGAAGGCACATGCGGGAAGTCTGTTGTCAGGACAACATTGGTAGGGTAATGTTGCTTATAGCCCAGCTGACCGCAAAGGGCCATATCAAGACTGTTACCGCTTTGAAGTCAACTCACAAGTGATCATATATAAAAAAAGAAATAAGTAAACAAATGGGGGGAAAAAACCTCGTTCACACAACCCTTTAAAACACACACCTTCTAAAAAACTCACCAGAAATTCTGTTAAAAAATCTTTCCTCCGTGAAATCTTAGATCAGACGAAAAATGTTAATATTTTTTCAGAAATTCAAAAGATCACATCAAATGGGACATCTCTGAACAAGGTTTTCATGGAGTCTGATGTAAAGTGTTTATGTCTCACATCATGCAAGTCCCAATACTCTAAAAGAACGTGTTTCACTGTGAGTGGTACATGACATGTGCACCCGGATAACCTTTTAAAAAGATAAGAATGGGTGTACAAGGGAGTGGCCTGTGTGCAAAGGGCACCAGACTGTTTCTTTTTTCATGTCCCCCCCCCCCCCCCCCCCCCCCCCGAGCGAGACTCATAGCTTGTTCTCCACTCAGTGAACAGGACAGAGTGTAGAGTGTCTGGGAGCTCCTTGAAGCAAGGGACGCATTGCCTCCATGACAAACACAATCTTTGGTTTCTGCTCTGAAGTCTTGGAATCAAATCCATCTGTGACCAGTCTGAGGCTGATGCACATGTCTGTCCCATCCTCCAGACTATGCCGCGTCAGTTTATGGGGTCCTCCAAGGGTCCTGGAAGACCTCGACACTACATCAGTTTAGCACTGATCACCTTGGCTGGTGCTACCATGATCATGCCATGACTTGTCAGCTGAAGTGGCTTTCTACAGGAAGAAAAAGAGCCTTGACTTGACCGTTGTTAAATCAATAGCCAGAACAGACACCCCCCCCCCCCCCCCCCCCCCCCACTCCCAATTGGTCGACCTCACACTCCCAACAGCTAGCCCTAGATGAACCCACAGTGCGAAGGGTGCTATGAAATAAAATATCCGTTTCACTGTGAGACTGGTATGCAGTGCAATACTCCTGGGTTTGTCCACTCCTGGGTTTGTTGACTCCTGGGTATGTTGATTCCTGGGTATGTTGATTCTTGGGTACATGTTGATTCCTGGGTATATCGATTCCTGGGTATGTTGATTTCTGGGTATGTTGATTCCTGGGTATATTGATTCCTGGGTATGTTGATTCCTGGGTATGTTGATTTCTGGGTATGTTGATTCCTGGGTATATTGATTCCTGCGTATGTCGATTCCTGGGTATGTTGATTTCTGGGCATGTTGATTCCTGAATATATGGTATGACGATTCCCGTGTATGTTGCTTCCTGGCGATGTTGATGTTGATGTTGATTTCCTGGGTATTTTGATTTCTGGGTATGTTGATTCCTTGGTATATTGATGTTGATTCTTGAGTATGTAGATTCCTGGCTTTGTAGATTCCTGGTATATTGATTCCTGTGTATGTTGATTCCTGTGTATGTCGATTCCTGTGTATGTTGATCCCTGGGTATGTTGATTCCTGGGTATGTTGATTCCTGGGTTTGCTGATTCCTGGGTTTGTTGATTCCTGGGTTTGTCATTCCTGGGTTTGTTGATTCCTGGGTTTGATTCCTGGGTATGTTGATTCCTGGGTTTGATTCCTGGGTATGTTGACTGCATCCGTCTCAAGATGTTACTGATCTTCTGTTCCCCTAATGTTTCCATTAATTAGTATCATACCCTTCATATTTCATATTTCATTTAATTAATCTCATACCCTTCCCATTTTCATTAATTAGTATCATACGCTTAATATTTCTATCAATTAGTTTCAGGCCCTGAATATTTCCATTAATTAGTATTGTACTCTTATTTTCCCATTAATTAGTATCGTACCCTATTTCCATTAATTAGTATCATAGCCTATTTCCATTAATTATCATCATACCCTTATTATTTCCATTTATTAGTATCAGACCCTTAACATTTCCATTTGTATCAGTGCCTTAATATTTTCAGTAATTAATATCATACCTTAATATTTCTATCAATTAGTGTCAAGCTCTAATATTTTCATTGATTAGTATCATACCCTTCGTATTTCCATTAATCAGTATCATAGCCAAAATTTCCATTAATTAGTATCATAACTTAAATATTCCCATCAATATGTATCACACTTTTAATATTCCCATTATTTAGCATCATACCTTAATATTTTCATCCCTTGTTATCATACTATTTGTATTTCCATTAATTAATATCACACCCTTAATGTTTTCATTACCTGATATAGTACCCTAAATGTTTCCACTTATCAGTACCATTTCTTTACTATTTCCATAAATTAGTATCATTCCCTTAAGTATTTCCAGTAATTATCCTTTTACCCATAATATTTTCATCAATTAGTATCATACTCTTTATAGTCCCCTTCATTAGTATTATACCCTTAATATTTCCATCAATTGATACCTTTAATGTTTTTATTGATTGATATATTACCCTCAATACTTCCATTAATATCCTTCCTTTGCTAGTTTGATCAATTAGTATAATTCCCTTAGCATTTCCATTAATTAGTATTATACCCTTAATATTTCCATCAATTAGTATCATGCCTTAATAGTCCTATCAACTGGTATTATACCCTTCATATTTCCATTAATTAGTATTAAACTTTTCCATTATCTAGTATCATTCACAACGAAAAAAAAGCAGAAGAGCACACAAAACAAAAGTGTGAAGTAACGCACTTTAATGCACGACACAAAACAAGACAAGAAATTTTCGGCAATAAGCCTTCCTCAGCGACAAAACAATGAAAACAGTACAGACATAAACATGCGCAATACTCCCCTGTGAAGCCAAAGTGGTGAATGAAGTTGAAAGAGGGACAGTGAGAGAGAGGGTGAGTAGTGTTCAAGGAAGAGCACGAGGAAAGAGAGGATAGAGAGAAGCGAGGAGGAGGAGAAAAGGAGAGAGAGAGAGAGAGAGAGAGAGAGAGAGAGAGAAAGGGGGGGGGAAAGAGAGAGGAGAGAGAGAGAGAGAGAGAGAGAGAAAGTAGAGGAAGAGTGGAGAGTGAGAGAGAGAGAGAGGACAGGGAGGGGAAGTGGGGGGGGGGGGGGGGGGGGTGATTGTGTGTAGTGGGGTGTGTTGCATATGAAAGAAATGAACAAGAGAGAGAGAACACAATAAATGAAATACAATATGCACCAAAAAAAAGCATTGTAAATGACAAGGGGACTGGGGTGGAGAGAAGGGGGTCAGCCGCCGCCTAAAGCACCCAACCCAAGTCTGACCCCTAGGGTAGGTTGCCCTACCCAAGCACCAAGGGGTGAGAGGGGGAAAACGGGAGAACCCCGAAAAAAAAAAACCCTAGCCAGACGCAGCAGGAGGAGCAGCAGGGCTCGCCCCCCCCCCCCCCCCAAAAAAAAAAAAACTCTTGCGCGCAGGCACACACACACACACACACAAACACATACACATACCAATACGCACACACACAACCACACAAACGCCAAAAAAAAAAAATTTAAAAAAAAAAAACAAAACTTTGGGGGGGGGGGGGGGGGGGTACAATGGAGAGTAAATGTACAAACAAGACATACATTAAAACATTTGGGTAAAGAATACGGAGGTAGGTGGTGCTATGGTGGCGCAACAGAAAAAGGCAAAAAATAAGAGCATTAACGCAAAAGATAGATATGAGGTCATGATGAGAGGCGCTAACAACACTCCCAATGACCAAAAAAAAAAAAAAAAAAAAAAAAAACACGGAGGGGGAGGGAGGAAGGGCGGGGAGGGGAAGGGGGTGGGGGGGAGAGAAAGAAGGAAGAGACGTAAAGAGAGGACCCGTATGAGGGCCCTAAAGGAAAGATACCTGAGAGAAGTGCTATGGGGAGAAGGAGAAAGAGGAGCCTCAGGAGGTCCCGTAGAAGGGTCCTACTAAAGGGGAGACCAGAACAAAAGGGGAGAGACAGGAAGTAAGGAGGAAAGTAAAGTGAAGGAACACACAAGGAGAAGGAGCCCTACGAGAGAGACGACTGAAAGGGAAAAAGGGACAGAGGAGGGAAGGGAGCGAGAGGGAAAAAGGGGAGGAGGGGTAGAAGGGTAGAAGGGGGAGAAAGGGGAGAAGGGAAAAAAGGGAAAAAAAAAAAAAAAAAAGAAAGGGAAAGAAGAGGGAGGGAGGGGGGGGGGGGGGGAGGGGGGGGGAAGAAGGGGAAGGGGGGGGAAGGGGGCTAAGATGGGTAGGATGGAGAGGGAATGAAAAAAAAATAATAATAATATAATAGTAATAAAAGGAAATAGAAAAAAAAAACAACAAAAAGACAGGAGACTGGGGAACTAACCCTACTCAGAAACTCCTGGCAAAAGATATAGGCTCTCAAACGATCATCCCAGTAGGCGCTAGGCTCTATGGTCACGAAGAGGCCACTGATGCAGACCAACCATGGACAGGTAAGTATTAAAAAAAAGTATCATTCAGTTAATTTTGCAATAATTAGCATCATACCCTGAATATTTCCATTTAGTATCACACCCTTAATATTTCCATTAATTAATATTATTCCCTAAATATTTCCATGATTTAGTATCATTCACTTAATATTTCCATTAATTAGTATCATACCCTTACTATTTCCATCATTGTGTATGATACCCTAATATTTCCATTAAGTTGTATCATTCCCTTAATACTTCCATAATTAGTATCATACCCTTACTATTTCCTTTAATATGGGTCACAATCTTCAGTCTTCATAGCAGGTGCTTTTAAAGGGAAGGAGGAAGAACAAAGATTGAATAACCTCAAGGTATTAACCTCTAAATTATTTCTTTTATGAATGTACAGTGGTGAGATTGGAAAGGAATGGGATATATTTCTTCCGTCTCACATCTCCAAACATTTAATCAGATTCTCGAGAAAAGTAGAGACTTAAAAGTTCAAAAGCAGATTACACACGTGGTTAGGCAAGAAAAACATTTTTTTCAAAAGAGGAGACTGTGTGCGAGTGTGTGCATGCACACATGTGCGTGTGCGTGCGTGTGCGAGTGGGGCGTGGGTGCATGTGCTCACCAATGCATGCGTGTCTGTGTATGCGAGCGTGTGTGCGTGTGCGCGTGCGTACATGCATGCATGTGTGCACACGTTTGTGTGCATGTGTGTACATGTGTGTGTGCATGTGTGTAACATTTGTGTGCACATGTGTGTGTGTGTGTGTGTGTGTGTGTGTGTGTGTTGTGTTCCATCAGACAGATTGTGTGCTTCTTTAGAGAGAGAGAGAGCTTGAGAGATGAGAAAGAGAACAGGACGGGGGAGGGGGGGGGGGCAGTAGGGATTGAAGCGAGACAATAGGACAGACAGACAGAGAGAGAGAGTGACAGAAACCATCAGCTGCAAACAACAAACACAACAAGAATCAGATCTCATCCACCGGCAGTTTTAATGATTATCTCCACATCTTTTCCCCATCATCTCTTCAATTCTTTTTTTTTTTTTTTTGTTTCTTGGTGCTTGGCTATTCACACATCAAGAATCAAACTGGAAGGAGAAAATTCTGTTTCGTCTGTACACTCAATTGTGGCGGTGATGGGCACAAGAAAGACAGGATGCACCTTTTCATCTTGAACTGCTTGAGGCACTACTCTACTCAGATGGACAAAGATTTATCATAATCTTCTCTGCTGCCACTCCAAAACCATGGGATTAAATCAGCATTCAAGTCAACAGAGACAGAGAAATGACATATCAAATTTACATGACATTTCCATCAGCAAGACCCGAGATCTCATCAGTTCATTCAAGTTGTTCCGGTGCACCATCCCTTGTTTTGTTCAGAATCGGTTTCCAATATGATACAGTTATGGAATGTGTTCAGGATACCAACAATAGATAAAAAAACTGATGAATGGGGATTGGGGGGGGGGGACGGATAAGGCAGAATGGAACTGCTGTTAGAAATGACTGAACAGTTACAAATGAGAGAGCAGGGGAGGGGCGAGGGGGTTGGGGAGGGGGTTCAGCAGAGGCTACTTTTTGAAGCAGCTACATGATTTGTCACACTTGCAGGTTTCTGGTCCCGTGCAACCCTTGGTACACTTGCACGCCCCCTCTGCAACACCATCAACATAGCGTCATCAACTTTACTGAATCAATTCCCTTCACTCTCCAGTTTTTTTTTTGTACATGTATACATGTGCTGCAAACATTTTAACACAGCTATCCACTGCACAACTGTGAATTTCCCCTTCATTTTTAACTTACTCCACACACTCAAGAGCAACTGTCCATACACTTTGTTTTCAATCATTTTGGGCTTGTTCGATGGTGTGTTTTTTTTGTTTGTTCTCTAATCGGAAATAATGTACCACCTTCCTTCAGCGCATATTCATGTTGTATTGGAAATACCTTGATTTGCCATTCAGTATTTCAAGACCTTTTTTGCAGGAATTGACCAAAGGAACAAACTAGTAATCCCTTATCAAAAAAAAAAGTAAAATTGTACAGACGAGTGCATGCTATATGCATACATGCACATCAGTATATGTATGTTGGCAATGGATGATAGACCATGGGAAGGGCAAAGGACTGGAGAGGAGGGGGGGGGGGGGGAGCTAGATTGTAACCATTCAAATTTTTTTTTTTTTTTTGGTCCATTTTTCTCAGAGCAGCTGTAGCGTTTGTATTTTTTGTTGTAAGCAGAGGACCGATTTATGAAAGTCCTTTCAAATCTTTTACAAACAGTTGCATCCTTCACATAGCTGCTGGGATACTAGATGTCCTATGTGCTATCACAATGGGCAAAACGGTCAGCATTAGCTTGAAAAATACAAATTGGTGGGGGGGGGGGGGGGGGGGGGATAACTTTTTAAGTTTTTAAAGCGTAACAGCTAGGTTCTTTGTGGGACATGGATTTTTTTTTTTTTTTAAAGAAAGAAAAAAAAAGGATTTCTCCTGTCACTTCTACACCTGACATGCATACTGAAAACGCAGCCGGAAATGGTATATCAAGGCTGAATTTGTCATCGTCCAATACGACCCATACTAGAACATTGTATCAAAATTGATGCCAACTCGCCCTAATTTCAGCTTCTAGTGTTATAATTAGGCATAGATACCACAATCCCTTTTACAGCACAGCATACCCCTCACCCCCCTCCCTTCCCCGATAACTAACTCTAGGACACGACCTGCTAACAGGATCTTTACTGCAGGAATGTCAGGTCCAGAGAGAACACGATGGTGGAAAACACCACCTTGACAGGGCAGGTCACTTCGTTCAAGTATAGTCTCTATGTATGTTGATGATTTTAGACCCTGAATACATGTCTTCTGTGGTAACAACAAAAATATAGTTGTGGTTATGACACTTTGGCTGAGAGACAAGTGGGGCCAATAGGTCTGCTTAAACTCTTAGTTCTTTTTTTTTTTTTCTTTTTCTTTTCTTTAGCGATAGCTGATGCCAAAGCAGGACTCTCACTGACAACAATCTCCACCCCTCCCCACACCCTCAAAAAAAATGTCAAACTTGTACTCCATGTTGGCAAATCAACGAGACAATACGAGCATCAGGTGGTGTACAGTCCATTGTTTGGTCAAACAATGACCAGGGTCACAATATGAGCATCAAGTGATGTACCGTCCATTGTTTGGGTCAGACAATAACCAGGGTCACGTGTTCATTCAGCTCTTAACATCCTTTTCATTTGAAACATCCAGCCAATGGGGGGTGGACAAAGACCTGACAGATTTCTCTCATCAAGAACTTCATACAAGGTTCAGTGATGTCAACATCATCTGCCAGCGTCATTAACAGGACCGGCATTTCACGGGCTTGAACCTTTTCTTTCCCCCAGTCCCCTCCTACACTCTCACAACCCACATGTCCCGCAGTTTTCAACCCGACACCTGCCGATTCATGAAAAAGTGGTTACCCTGCAAGCACACACCCGTTGTATTCACATATCGAACATGCAGCAGACGCCATTTTTCATGCTCAGCTACTAAAAAGGGGCATGAAAATCATCTCCCCTTTCCGGTTTCCATGGTTTGCCAAGAATCGAATGGTATCAGTTCAGTTTTTTTTGTGTGTGTGTGTTAATACCTTCAGGATTTTTTTTTTTTTTTTTTTTGCCTTTTCTTCCCTATGCTTTCCTTTTCTTTTTTTCCTTTTTTCAATTGACGAGGGAAAAAAAGCTAGATCTGCAGAAAAACCTTAAAACAAGGATCAGTCGCATTACAGTAACCACAATGGTCTTAACTTTCCCGCCTTAGATCAATAATGGTCATGGTTTAAACCTACGCCAAGGCAGAACACCACAGAAGCAAAGGGAAGGTGGAAAGGAGGGGGGGGTGGGGACAGTATGTGGGTGGGGTGGGCAACAGGTAAGTGAAGAATAAACTACACCATGGACGTGACTAGCCTTGAGCTAAAACTTCACAGCCTGGGTCAGACTGTGCACCATGTCAACACCTGCGCCTGGTGCCAGCCAAGCCAGGTAACGCACTGTACACTGGCAGTTGCAGCTCGGGCAGTTGCAGGACCCTGTACACTTGCAGCCACCGGATGTGCACACCCGCACGGCGTCTCCTTGCAGGCGTCGGTGCAGCCAGAACCTGTTCAACACACCCAATAAACAGCAAGTAAACAATCATGCCCCCGTTTCATGGTGTATCGTTTCACAGCAGCAGACTGAAGAAAGTGAGAGGACTGGGGGGGGGGGGGAGAAAGAGGGGAGAGAGAGGGGGAGAGAGAGAGGGGAGTAACAGAAGCAGGTGAACTGTAAAGTGATTTGGCCCCACACAACAAAATGGCGAAGCCCGACGCAAACGCACCTTGCCAATGATGCCCTCTGGACATCTCTCAGCCAGTAACCAAATATGTGCAGCTTCCTTGGTTAAAATGACTACAACAACAAGAAATACAAACATCCCATAACAGCCCTCAAGTAAATTAACTGAGGCTTACCCTGCATGGAACAGAGCATTACAAAGGCAGAGACGAACCTCCCCCCGTCACCTCAACCTTCTCGGCACTGAATCAGGCAATACCCGAGCTATACATCTCCAGTGAGCCTCATGCCACCCCACTCAACATGGAGAAGTGGGTCAGTGTGCACCTTGTATAATGAACCACACGACATGCCTGGCATCATCTCACAGAGCACACAACACATGGAAGGCCTGGGGACGTGTGGTCACGCACCATTTCGGACTACCTGACCTCAGCTCAGCCATGACCATTTAGTTGAAACCCGTCTTTCAAACACTGAAAAATTTTGCTGTTGAACCTGGACAAATAAGTCTCAGAATAACCCATCTTTACCATCAGACATTTACTGGCATTTAATTTCAATTTGCCTTGGCAAGTGCATGCTCACCAAGTATGCTTATGTGTGTTCATCAAGTCGTCTAAACTAGTATATCCCTATCAGAGAGAAATGTTTCTCATGCTTTCTAAACTATCAACCTATAAAAGAAGTCCAAGATTTAAATTTAAAAAAAAAAAAAAAAAAAAAAGCAACAAACTTTGAAGCATTATACAGGAAGAATAACTGCTGTCTTCCATTCATCACTGGTATATTGTAGAGTTGTTTCCCTTTGGCCTGTTCCCATTGCTCAGACCGAGTCACTTTTGATACATCATACATCATCTGCTTGCAAACAAAAGGATTGAAACTGAGAGAAAGGCATATAATAGGTATCCACACAAATTTGGGCAAAAGGCTTTCAGTTTAAAATAGGCATCCTCTTCAAGGCCTTCTCAGGCTGAAAAAGACCGTCACACTGCTATTATCTTTTTATTTCTGGCCATGTCCAACTCTTCACAACATTCTATCACTGAGATTCCACATGAAAAATGACGAGACTCCCCACACTAAGAAAGAGGCCGACACAGAAGGTTCAGGGTGGACACAAAGAAAATTATTCCTGGGGCCGTCATTCACAAATCTACGTTTGCCAGCAACATTCATCCATGTCACCATATGTGCCAGTGTGTTTGTGTGTGACCACACATGCGTGACTTGACTTTCATACATGACCGACTGGAGTGACACAAAATGTAGCTTGGGTCTCTGCAGTACTTTTTCTGTCAGTGCTACTAACGGTACTACAGCATGAAAATTTTTGTCTGCCCATGGCTCTTATTCACCGACTTGGTGACCTACCTCACCTTTTGTTTTTCCAGTCAGTTTATACTTATTTTTGTTGTTGGGCCATGCCTGTCAAGACAGGGGGAGGATGAAAGAGATTGAAACAAAGAATCTTTCCTGATCTCCATTTAAATCTTACGTCCAGGTACCAATTTGCAATGCCAGTGTTCCTTGTCAGATGCCAAGGCTGGGGGAGGGAGAAATAAAGGGCTGGGGGGGGGGGGGGGGGGGGGCGTTTGAGAGGAGGGGTCTAGTCTTGTCCACCATCTTTCAGGCCCCATTGTCTCACACGTGTTGTGAATTCCTTGAAGATGACGTTTATTTGCTTTAGCCAGCTCAACACACTGCAACAGCTGGCCAAGACAGCAGAGAGAGAGAGAGGGAGAGATGAAGGTGACAAGCATGTGTCCCTTTTCTCCCTCCCTTTCTTTAACCACATTTACCTATCAGCCCACACAACTGTACATGAAGACTGATTGCGTATTGTGCTACAATAATTCTGACTGAATGCCACCGTCACAAAATGAGAAACATGTAAAAGTAGGCGCTGACTGGACATTCTATGACTTATACCCCACGAAACTGCTTCCCAAGTTTACCTCTAAATTTTTTGGCTATCTAAACGCTTTCCATAAACTTGTAAATTTTTTTTTTCCTTTCTTCAATTCTTGGGTCATCTTACAAACTTCATGACTGCATGAGGGTACATACTGAAACCTGATTGAGAGACAAATGTGTGGATGGGGGGGGGGGGGGGGGGGGGGGGGGGGCAGCAGAACAGTGAAGGTGGTGGTGGCAGCAACAGGATGTAAAGAAATGCTCTATTATCAGTGCTCATGAAAAAGATATAGGTGTGTGTGTGTGTGTGTGTGTGTGTGTGTGTGCGTGCGCGCGTGCATGTGTGCCCCCATGCAAGTGTGTGTGTGTGTGTGTGTGTGTGTGTGTGTGTGTGTGTAAGTGTGTGCAACATAAGAGAGAGAGAGAGAGAGAGAGAGAGAGTGTGTGTGTGTGTGTGTGTGTGTGTGTGCATGTGCGCGCGTGCATGTGGTGGGTGAACAGTGTGTCAGAAAAAACTCCCACACTCTAACATACATGTGCACATCAGGCGCTAAACAGAGAATACCGAGCCGCGGGCTATACCAACAAACACGCTGTGTCAAAAAAAAGTGATGACGAAACGCACGCTTCACGAAGCTCGTTTCAATTCTACTTTCGACACGTCCTGCCTGTACAAAATGTCGTTCATAACAAACCTCCTTTCACGGACCCCTGCTAAATATGCACTATCAGCCATCCGCTTCACGCATGCCAGCGAAGTCAGCACGGCCGTTTTACGATGGTTCCATGCCGACTCCATCCGTTTTCTGTGAACGGATAACCCTGCCAATGCACGTGGCAATCGAACATGACAGTTTTAATTCTGTTGGAACCCGTTGTCGCAAGTCCTGAAACGCAACAAATCAATCTGAGTGGGAGGGAAAGCGACACACATGAGCAGCATTACTTACCGTAAGTAGGCTTATCGGACATGTTGAAAATCTGCTTTGATGCGGATCGGAGATGGAATCGAAACCTTGCTGGTAGTTCAAGCTATCGATCTGCGCGAGAATTGCGTCTGGTTTGCCCTCGCCTTCTCTCTGCTGTGGTTACCCTTTAAATAGCCTCATGTTTGTTGTTTTGCACACGGCCCTCAGTTAGTGTCGTCACACATCTGTACAGATGAACCTGTTGGTGGGGTGGAGTGAATTTCCCATTGATGGAGTGAACAACCGTTAAAACGTCAACAGCGGCTTCTGAAATATATGAGTATTATCTCAGTGACTGCAGTACATGGCAACCGTTCCTTCTTTTTACCGAACAAATGGCAACCGTGCCTTCTTTTACCAAACAAATGGCAACCGTTCCTTCTTTTACCGAACAAATGGCAACCGTGCCTTCTTTTACCAAACAAATGGCAACCGTTCCTTCTTTTACCGAACAAAAGAAGCATTAAAAAGAATTGAGAGTAATTCCGCCAGATAACTGGGACAAACAAATCACAAGACCATTGGCAGATTCACTTTAATTCCTGTTAAGATTTTTTTGAAAATTTCCGCCTGCTGTCACCCTCAAGTTGAAACGAACAGGAGACAGCTCAGCTGCCCCAGCATTACAACACAAGTTATCAACGAAGGGTTTTAGGCATACCAGTGGGTTTTTTTTTGGGTTTTTTTTTTTTTTTTTTTTTTTTTTTTTTTTTTTTTGTATATTGAAGTATTTAGTAGTGGTGCAAAAGCCTGACAGAACTCATCCTCACACGGTTACATCACAGCGGGCTGGGGTGCTGCGACAAACGCATGATGACAACACTGTCGGTGGTGCGGTGGTGCGGTGGTTTGTTCATTTCGCCAGCCGGCAGCAGAGAACGTGAATGCATGACACGATGCAGTCCATGTCCGTGTATTTTCTCCCCCCCCCCCCCCCCCCCCCCCACCCCCCCACACACACACACTCATAACCGGCCCATGGCTCCTACCTCCAACTCATCTCTCCCCCACATTTACAAGTGGTGTCCCGAATTTCTGCCGAGGCAGTATTTTTTTTTTTTTTTTTTTTTTTTTCCAGATTGAATAACTGAGTTAGACGTGACAGATTCAGTGTGCCTGAACGGGAAGGATTTTGTTGTTGTTGTTTTTTTTTTTTTTTTTTTGTTTGTTCCCACTTCTATAGGAAAGCGTCTTTACTTCAGCCAACGAAGCCGTCTAATTTAGTTATCATGAATACTGGCGTGGTATCCGATACTGTATGACGTAAAAAGAGCATACCTGTCGATTGATTGGACTCGAGAGTTTGACTGAGAGTTTTGCTGGATCCCATCCCATTGTGGTATCTATGGAAACGAAATCGCTGATAAATTAGCAAAAGAGGGTGCTCTCAGCAAAAAAAAAATCCAGACAATAGATTAAATTGGATAAACATGAAATCAGTTCTCTATTAAAAAATTGTATAACAATGAAAAACATCCTGCAAAAACTAAAGTGTTATTATGTCAAAGATCATTGTCCAGTATCATTTATAAAATGCGTTTAAACTCGTGGAAAACCAAATTTTCTACGGATGTAGATTGCGCTTGTGGTCTCCCATTATCTATTCAACATATTCGTTTTGAATGTCCAGTTCTAACATCTTTATATAATATATTCTAAAGATAGATATTGCTTCCTTAGGGGCTTTACATGAAATACTTTACAGCCCCAAAAATGACTGATATAGCAAAGGCTATATCTAGTTCTGTTATTATTCATTTGTTGTAATTGATTTTTCAGTTTATAATTATTGTTTAGTCGTTAATAGGCAAACTTTCATGTTTTTGTGTCTGCCCGCGCACGCGCGCATTCACACACACACACACACACACACACACACACACACACACACACACACACGCTCTCTCTCACACACACACACACACATACACACACGGACGCGCGCATGCACGCACGCACGCACACGCACACATTCATATAATGCACTTACACACATGTGTGTGTGTGTGTGTGTGCGTGTGTGTGTGTGTGTGTGTATATATATCATATATATATATATATATATATAAAATTAATGTGTGTGTGTGTGTGTGTGTGTGTGTGTTAGTCTACATATCATCATCGTTGTGAACAGACTAAATTAAATCAATCAAAAAATCAAATCATCATTCGACTCGAGAAATGAAATATATCACTATTTTATAACAAAAATACAGTGATGAGTGTGACTTCAATACAAGGGGGTCTGTTGTCGTCGTTGTTGTTTCACTGAAAGAGAATGAAATGCACGGCGACTGATGTTTGTTTGTTTCTTTTTTACACGGGCCTTTGGGTGACGAGAGGAACTGAGAAATTTTAAGAGAAAAAAATTGGACCAAAAAAAATAAAAAAAATTAAATCTGTACGACAGGTATACCTGTCAGTTCTAGAGGTTGCCGAAAGAAGACCGAAAGAGAGAAAAACACGCGGGAAGAGGATGGTGGAGGAAGGGGTGGGCGGGGGAACGCCTCTTTCTTT
>JADBJO010000989.1:447851-450351 GCA_016801955.1 Conus betulinus | reverse complement strand
AGAGAGAGAGGGGAAAAAAAGAAAGCGAGAGGGAGAAAGAAAGACAGAGGAGTGTGGAGAGAGAGAGAGAGAGAGAGAGAGAGAGAGAGAGAGAGAGAGAGAGAGAGAGAGAACTTACTGCTCTCCTGTAAAAGAGGAGGAGAGCAGGAGGTCAAGATAACCTAACCACAAATACCATAATGATGGTGAATGGTCAAGGACGGCGGTGGTGAAGAGAGAGAGAGAGAGAGAGAGGGGGGGGGGGGGAGATGAGGGTGCCTGTGGGGTGTGTGGGAGAATTCCGCTGACCCCGATCCACGCCAAAGCAGACAGAAATCGGCTTTTTACAGTCCGACCAACGACAGTGCGCCCTACGAATGTTTACATCGAAATTATGATTCTTCCGCCGGACGGATGGGACAAAAAAACTACTAGATAAAAAAAAAAGAATACAGGAAGAGGTAGGCGATACAGGGCGGGATTGGGAGTGTGGGGGGTTAGGGAAAGGTGGAAGGGAGAGGAATTAAGAAGGCAGAGGGATAATGGAGGGGATGAGGTGGATGTAAGATCGTCCCTATACACGTGAGTTTCTTTCTCTCTCTCTCTCTCTCTCTCTCTCTCTCTCTCTCTCTCTCTCTCTCAAAGTCTGCTCCTGTTGTTAGCTCTGTCACCCAACATAAGCCTCATGGGAAACATACTCCGACATTCTACGCTAGTTTGTCTACAATGTGCACTGAACTTAAGTCCCTTTTTTTTTTTTCTTTTTTTTTTTTTTTTTTGATGAAGGAAGGGAAGGAGAGATTGGGGAGCGGAGGGGTGGGGGGTGGGGGGTGGTGAGGTGGGGGTGGCGGACGAAAGCACACAATTCTACTGCACTGGAAATGAAAACCGAAGATCAATACCCGCCGACAACATACAATGTGGCAGGACGTAATGTCGCGAATAAGGTGAAAAGGATGGGGGTTGGATGGGGGATTTGAGGAGAGGCGGCCTTCTATACAGAAGGTTGAAAGACTACGGATTGTGTGTACTATAAGAAACAAAAGTAGCTCAGCAAACGCGCGCTTTGGCACACAAGTAAGTGTACACACACACACACACACACACACACACACACACACACGCATGCATATGCGTGCACGCACATACACACGCGCGCGCGCGCGCGCGCACACACGCATATACACTTAGAGAGAGAGAGAGAGAGAGAGAGAGAGAGAGAGAGAGAGCCATGTAACCAGAGAAGTGCAATCAGCCTGACACATGACTATATACCTAATTTGGTTGCGTTTGGCGCCTTCACAACACACCTCGAGTGTCCAATCTATCATCAGTTATTATCTCCGTCGAGGGGGTTACGTCCTTACCCGCGCCAGTTTGTCCAATTGTCTGTTTGTTTGTCTGTCTGTCTGTCTGTCAATAAGATTGCGCACGGACTACTGACCCTATTTCAACAAATCTTGAGAGACGGATGGGATGGGCTCAAGGACGGAATCCATCCAATTTTGATGCCGATCCGGATTAAAGGACGAATCCTGGATCAGTTCGATCTTGGTGGATGTCTGCGGTCTCCCAAGCTCCCTTCTAGCAGGGGGAAACTCCAGGGAGAGCTTGACTGCAAAAGATCTTCAGACAGAAAGCTCCCCCCTCCCCACTCCTCCCCGCCTCCCCACTCCTCTCCGCGCACCTAACACGAATATTTTGGTCATGAGCTCCTTACACTCTTGAGGAGGGGGGGGGGGGGGGGGGGGGGGGTTATCCAGATCATGATTCCTTGATGTCATTCTGGCGTCACCGGAAAACTTTTTGGGCGCTGCCGAGATTCGAGCCCTGCACCTACTGGGTGGCTGGGCGCTTCAAGACCAAGTCACCTTACCCACGTGGCTGACGGACACCTGGTTTTAAGTTAGGACACTTCAGCCCTATGAACTTCACTGCTGTTCCACACTCGACCCGATCCAGCTGGATCTCTTTTCAGCTGATGCTGGGGGACGGAGTAGCTCTGTTGGTAGAGCGCCGGACACGTAATTTTTTGGTGAACCAGGGTTCGAATCTCCGCCGGGCTGTTTAGGTACCGGGGGGGGGGAGGGGGGGGGGTGATTAAAACTCCTTTCTCCAACTTTCGGAAGAGAAGGCCAGTTTGGCCGCTGGCATGGATGACACGTTACACATGGCATGCACCCTGCGTGAGGAATTGTAAAAATCAAGGAAGTAAGGAAATTGAGTGAACGATATTGGGTGGACGACTCGTGAAACGGCTGCACGAAGCGCCGGCAGGCAGCTCTTCAGTCGGCACTACCCAGGTAGGCAGCCCGCTGCGTACACAAGAGTGTGGATTGTCAGCGCCTAGAACCGTTCGCAAGGCGCTTTATAAATGCTACTGTTGTTTTTATTATCATTATCATTATTGTTGCTGTTGTTGTTGTGTTGTTGTTGTGCTGCCATTGCCGTTAAGGTGCTGATCCTCTTCTTCCAAGAATCCCTGAGCTTTTTGGTGGAGATCGTGGCGGCAGAGGCGCCT
>JADBJO010000989.1:430351-435351 GCA_016801955.1 Conus betulinus | reverse complement strand
AGAAATTACAAGTTTGAAAAAGTTTATATAAAGTTTATATAACTGACATAAATCCACAGTTCACAGCCTAACCAAGTAAATTGTTACATTAAAGTGAAAGTTTAAGCCGAGTGAAGATGAAAGTGGAGGGACAGAACTAGTAACTAACCGTACAGGCAAAGTTGGTGTCAGTCTCGAATACTGAGACTGAGGCAGATGAAAATTTAAATCAGGGCCAAAGAAGAGACCGATTACAGTAAAACCAAACTTGTAGACAGACTGTCAAGAATTGAAGGAAAAACAGCCAGTACTTAATGATACTGGCTAAGAACAAAAGAGCCAGCATCTTACCATTAACAGTAGAAATACCACAAAAAGTTGAATGATACAACTTGGGGTGTAGAGACAAAAACCAATTGTAGCACCATGACTTGTGATCTTTGGCTTGCACATAGCAGGAGGAAACTCTAGGGAGAGCTTGACAGCAGGTGTTCAGAGAAGAAATCCCCCTCAGATTGGGCTCTGAACTTCTTACACTCTGAGGGGACCCAGCCACACCCAGGTCATGACTCCCAGGTGCCCTTCTGCTGCAAACTTTTTTATGTCCCTGGTGCAGCTGGAATATGAACCCAAAACTTTTGGATGGGTGGGCGTATCAAAGCGTGCCTTTTAGATAGATGTCTTGCCCCACTGCTGATGGGACATCTGTTCTAAGTTGGGAAATTTATGCCTTATGAAGTTCACTTTTGTTCCTCCTTGACCAGATGCGGCTGGAACTGGCTGCCTCTGTCACTGCCTTCAGAACTAGAGATACTACAACTAGGTCATGCATGACACTGTATTGCACGGCCCTGATTCAACACTGGAGCCCAAACAGTTCTACATATGTCACAGTGTCAGCATCTCCTGGACACTTCTCAAAACTGAAAGTGACAGACCTACTTTCACAAAAACAAAATTATTTTAAACCATTCATGCATGGAGGAATTACTCACAGTACACCCGTGCGGCGCACCTTTTGACGTTTTCCAACCCCGCACCATTCAGCTGGTAGTATGGCCCAATGATATTGGTCGGCTATTTAAACTTGAACAGGTCAACTGATCCTCTTTGTTTGGTGGTCTTGTTGAGGGCATGAGCTTACAGTTTGTAACATTTTCAATGTTCCCCCTTTCCCCCCTGACAGCTGAGATGACATGGCTGATGCTTCATGGCTGATCGCAGTGCCATCTGTCCCAGATATGCTGCCAGTGCTGAAGAGATCAAGGGAAGCAAATCTGTTTTCAGTCCTGTTAGTCGCACATGATCAAGCAGATTGAACTAGCTGTAAGACAAAATATATCTGAAACAATGTTTGCAATGTCACAAAGCCAGTACTGCTTGCTGGCAGTATGTCGTCTGCTCGTGTAAAACACTTTCACTTTCACCCCTTTCACCTCCCCCACCTCTGTTCTTTCTCTATTATTCAGTTGGCTGACTTGTTATATTGTTTGTTTATTTTAATCAGCTTAATTAGTTAATATTTTGGTTCTGGTGTTGGTATGCGGTTTAATCAATGTGTACATGAACCATAAATCTGATTTTATAGAAATTCTTATCTGCTCAAGATTTAGGTTCTGGTGGTATTGTATGGTTTCATTAAGGTGCACATGTATCACAGTTTTCATATTATCAAAATTTTGGTTTTGGTGTTGATATGGTTTCATCAATCTGTAAATGTACCATATTTTGATATTACTGAAAATTTGGTTTGGGTAGTGTCATAGTTTCATAAATAATGTATGTGTAAAATTACGAGGTTTGATATTCTAGAATGGCTGTTGGAAAAAAAATGTATATTACTGATCACAATGAGTACACATCTACATCAGTCAGCTAATGAGTTAAGATCACAGATGATCCTTGGACATAACTTCTGCTGAGAGTGTGACAATGGACATGTTACACATGTATCTTCATATGTCAGATTTCCATGTGTAGAGAATTGAGATGTGCACATCTCTTGGTTAGAGTCATTAAGGTGACACACTAGAATGATAAGGGTGTGTTTTCCCTTGTTCAGTGTCAAGGAAAAGGAAGCGGTTTGCTGATGATCATTATTACTATTTAATATTAGCACCTGACAGTCCGCGACAGACTGTGATGTGGTAATATTGTGTAGCGACTCACTGGCCGGTCTGCCTGGAGATAAAATGAAAACAGTACTGGCTCAGTCATGAGCAGTATTTGAACTCTCCCCCTTTCTCTCTCTCTTTTGGCTGCTTCCATAAGAACGATACGCTGGGTTTTTTTTTTTCAGCAATTACTGTGTGTTTCCTTAGTTGTTAGCAATTGTTTTTTTTTTTTTCAATGAAAGGAAATCTTAACTGAGACAGGGAACAGTAAACAACAATAAAAAGTAGGGTAGCTCTTGCTCCCATGATGAAATAAAAACGCACCCACAATTCCAAATGAATGCTGCTTACACTGAATTGTCTAGCAGATACGACAGCACAGAACACAGAACAAACAAGCAAGACAGGATTTTTTTTTTATATTTCTGTACTGTCACATTTGCCAGATGATTCTATGTCAAAGGCAGCATTCGTTTGGAATTATGGGCGTGTATTCATTTCAGCATAGAAGCAAGAGTTACCCTACTTGTTTGTTATCTAATTTTTTTTTTTAACTTTGTACTCAGTAGTGTTGCAATACATACATGTATCTGTAGTTGTTGTGGAGACAAGGGCTGCACCCACCTGTAACACTGCGTGTGTTGTCCCACCCTGCAGGCATCCTCCACCATTTCCCAGCTCCTGAGCAAAGCATCTTCTGTCCTTGCCTCTTCCCTGCATTCTCCTTTGGGAACAGGAGCTCCAGTTGACTCCTAAGCCCAGCAGAGCCATGGACAGGTCAACCTAAGCTGCCTTAGACAAAGGTTAGAAGGATGTGCATGATAATGAGATGTAGGCAACAGATTCAAGTGGCTTCTTCTTGATTTGTTCTTGTTTTTGTGGTGTGTGTGTGTGAGTGTGTGTATCTGTGTGAGAGTGTGTGTGTATGTGTGTGTGTGTGTGTGTGTGTGTGTGCATGTGTGTGTGTGGGTGTGTGTGTGTGTGTGTGTGTGTGTGACACAGAGAGAGAGAGAGAGAGGGAGAGTTAATAATTGTATTTATTTAGGCCACAGCGCTTTCTCATGGAATATAATACTACACATATGTCTGTAAAGAACAAATAACAAGAAATCAACAGATCAGAAGAGAGAGAGAGAGAGAGAGAGAGGAGAGGAGAGAGAGAGAGAGAGAGAGAGAGAGAGAGAGAGAGAGAGAGACACACACACACAGAGGCAGGGACAGAGACAGAGACAGAAACAGAGATGGTTTAATGTTCAAAGGTCATTAGACTCTGAACATTTCTCTTAAAGACAGATATCACACCTATCACCTGTTACCTATCCCGGAGTCTTGAAGACCATTGGGGCGCCCACAGAAGACTTTGCAAACCACTTTCCTCCACTCCTCCCGGTTCTCAGAGACACCTCTTAGATAATGAGCTGAGTGTGAAGCCAGTCCATGCACTGATGTTTGTCCTCCTATCTCTTTCTCCATCTTCCTCTCCTTCAGCCTCCTCGCACTGTTCCTTTAGAAAGGTTTTTGGCAAAAGTCCTAGTGCAGCAGAACTGAAAGCAGAGTTCAAGACATGAGTGCCTCATTGCATGCTCTCTTTGTGTACTTGCCTGAGTCACAAGGGACTCTTGACACAGGATGGACTTTAAAGGATACACCTGCAAAAATAATTGTCATAGACTATAGAGGTATATGATAAAAAAAAAAATTACAAAAATGTATGGTTATCATACCCCCCCCCCCCCTACCCCCCCCTTTCCTCCTCCCCCCCCCCCCCCCCTGCAACAACTTTTCCGCCTGTTGCACAACCCCCTCAATCTCCTCTCCTCCTCTCTATCCCATCCCCTCCCTTCTGCCCCCCATCCCCCTTTTAATTACATTGTTCTGTTCAATGCCTTTTCAGGTGTGAGCATTTTTATTTCCATAAGTTCTGCAGACACCCTTGAACAATTTAACCTACACTTCAAAACATTCCTTTTGTGTGTTTTCAAAAAAAAAAGGTTGGCTGTATTTCTTCAAAACAAATCATGGACTTATTGGTTTGATGATGGGACTGAAAAGATTTGTGTAATGAGCACTAAACATGTCTTCAACAATCACTGAAAACACCTGGTTGTAATGATCCAGCACAGACTGGTTGTTAAAAATTTTCCCCCGCATGTGTGACTGTTTGTTTTTATGACACCTGTTTAAGATTAGATTAAAAAAAAAAAAAAATGTCATCAATCTATCACGCTTCTTTGAGAGAGAGAGCGAGACAGAGAGGACACACAGAGGGGGGAGAGAGAGAGAGAGAGGAGAGAGAGATGAGAGAGGAGAGAGAGAGAGGAGAGAGAGAGATAGAGAGAGGATAGAAGAGAGAGAGAGAGAGAGGAGATTGAAAAGAGGAGAGATGAAGGAAGAACAGAGGACAGGCCCCATCTGAAGGGGGTCAAAGAGAGATAAGAGTAAAACAACAAAAATGAGGAATCTAAAATCAAAGTAGATCACCGCCATGTGAGAATGAATAATCAACAAGGCAATGTCATCAATCTATCACGCTTCTTGAGAGAGAGAGGAGAGAGAGAGACAGAGGGAGAGGGAGAAAAGAGAGAGAGATGAAGAGAGAATGAGACTGTCGAGAAGAGGAGACAGAGAGAGAGAATGAAAATGAATGAATGAAATTTATCAACAAGGCCATGGCCCATCTGAAGGGGGTCAAATCTATGAAAAGTAAACAACAATAAGTCAAAATCAAAGTGATCAGTTCACGTGAAACTATGTAAAATGTATGAACATGTTTACTCTGCTGGCACTTATTGAGAAAAAGCTCTGTGGATACACTGAAATGCTTTATACAGGTTAAATTGCAAAGCTTCTTGTTATATTTTTCATTCTTTGTAGATAAAAGATTGTCACAAACTCAAACATTATGAA
>JADBJO010000989.1:415351-422851 GCA_016801955.1 Conus betulinus | reverse complement strand
GCGTGTGTGTGTGTGTGTGTGTGTGTGTGTGTGTGTGTGTGTGTGTGTGTGTGTGTGTGTGCGTAATTCGTGCGTACGATGCCGATGTGCAACTGAGAGATATTGTTCGATGATACATATCTCCCCACACCCTTGCCTTCAATACCCATCTAGGAATAGAACAAACCGAAGGGCTGAGAGATGCTATCAGATCATACATACCACCTCACCCCACCAGACCCCCACCCCCACCTCCGCCCCATTCTCCACCCCCTCACCCCCAGCCCTTCTCAGCCCTGCTTTCAACACTCATCCAGGAGTAGAACAAATCAAGAGGTTTCAGAGATGCTGCTTTGATGATACATATCCCTCCTCCCCCCTCCACCCCTCTCACTCTCTCACCCCTGCCTTCAACACTCACCCAGAGTAGAAGAGGCTGAGTGGCTGGGAGATGGTGGTTGATGATATATACCATCTCGCCCCCCCCCCCCCCCCCCCCGTTCCACAATTTCCCCCCTTACCATCCCTGCCTTCAACCCACCCCACCACAAACCCCCCCCCCCCCCCTCCACAATTTGGTTGATGATATTCCCTGCCTTCAACACCCCCCCCCCCCCCCACCCGCACCACCTCCTTCCCTGCCTTCAACACTCACCCAGAAGCAGAACAATGGGAGGGGCTGGGAGATGCTGTGTGTGATGATACATACCTCCCTCCCCCCTCTCTCTCTCTCTCTCTCTCTTCCCGCCTTCAATACTTACCCACGAATAGAACAAACTGAAGCGCTGAGAGGTGCCGTTGAATGATACATATCCCCCCCCCCCCCTTAGACCCCCCTACCCTCACTCTCTCTTACCCTGCCTTCAACACTTACCCAGGAATAAAACAAGCCGAAGGGCTGAGAAATGCTCTGTTTGATCCCCCTTCAAACACCCCCTCACCCCCCCACTCCTCCCCTCTCTCTCCCTCGCTCTTCCCTGCCTTCAACACTCGCCCAGGAACAGAACAAACCGAAGGGCTGAGAGATACTGTTTGATGATACACATCCCCACATCCCCCCTTCCGCCCTCCACCCTCCACCTTCAGCACTCACCCAGGAGTAGAACAGACCCAGAGGCTGGGAGATGGAGCTGACCCTCTCCAGGTCCAGGTTGAATCGGGACAGCATCTGCTGGGCACGCTTGGCGTGGGCCACCGCAATGGTGGCCGAGTTGATGCCCACCATGCGCTTGATGAAGGCGAAGTGCTTGCGGGCCGTGCCCCCGATCTCCGCCTTGATGGCCGACCACTCCTGCAACACACACACACACACACACACACACACACACACACACACACACACACACACACACACACACATAGCTGGCAGGATCCCCAACACACACACATAGCAGACAAGACCCCCAACACATACACACAGCAACAGGATCCCCCAACAACACACAGAGCAGACAGGATCCACAACAGACCACCCCAATACGCATAGCAGACACACAGAATCCCCACACACATACATATAGCAGACAAGATCCCCAACACACACATATAGCAGACAGGATCCCCAACACACACATATAGCAGACAGGATCCCCAACACACACCTAGCAGGCAAAATTCCCAATACACACATAGCAGCATGATGATTCCCATCACAGAGATAGACATAGCAGACAGGATCCCCAACACACACACACATAGTAGACAGGATCCCCAACATACACATAGCAGACAGGATCCCCAACACACACATATAGCAGACGTAGACAGGATCCCCAACACATCGCTGAGAGGATCTCAGCACACACACATGGCAGAAGGATCCCAACACACACACGTATAGCAGACAGAATCCCCAACACACACACATAGCAGACAGGATCCCCCCCAATACACACATAGCAGACAGGATCCCCAAAACACACACACATAGCAGACAGAATCCCCAACACACACACACACACACACACACACACAGCACAGGATCCCAAATACATAGCAGAAAGGATCCCCAACACACACACATAGCAGACAGGGATCCTACACACACACACACACACACACACACACACACACACACACACACACACACACACACACACACACACACACACACACATCCCCACACACACACATAGCAGACAGAATCCTCAACACACACACAACCGACAGGATCCCCAACACACACACATAGCAGACAGGAAACACACACACACACACACACACCCACACACACACACACACACACAGCACACACACACACACACATACATAGCAGACAGGATCCCCAACACACACATATAGCAGACAGGATCCCCAACACACACATATATAGCAGACAGGATCCCCAACACACACACGTAGCAGACAGGAATCCCCAACACACACGCATAGCAGACAGGATCCCCAAAACACACATAGCAGACAGGATCCCCAACACAGCACATAGCGGACAGGATCCCCAACACACACACACACATAGCAGACATTATCCTCCACACACACACACACACATCACAATACACACACACAGGACCCCAAACACACACACACAAGCTGACAGGACCCCAATACACACACATACACACACATCCTTAAGACAGACACACACACACACACACATAGCAGACAGGATCCCCAACACATACACAGAATCCCACACACACACACACACACACACACACACACACACACACAGACACACCCACACACACACACACACACAAGACACACACACACGCACACACACACACACAGGATCCCCAACACACATACATAGACAGGATCCCCAAACACACACACACACCACACACACACACACAGCAGACACACCCCACACACACACACACACACACACACAGAGCAGACAGGATCCCCAGAGAGACACACACACACACACACACACCAGACACACAGACACACACACACACGATCAGGACACACAGCGGAACACGAATCACACTATGGGAAGAAAAAGGAGGACACACAGCGGAACACGAATCAACACTATGGGACAGATCAAGGACAGAACCCGAAACACAGAAAGGGGTGCAGAGACGGTAAACAGGAAAAAAAGACACAAGCATAAACATAAACAGGGTGGAGACAAGGAGGAAGATGGGAGAGGAACAGGGAGAGGGGGGGGGGGGGGGTTAGGTTGAGCAGAGAAAAAGTGAGTGAAGAAGGGAAAAGGAAACATCAACAAAATAAACGGAGGAGGAAAAAAAAAATCAACGATTCAGATTGACACCCCTACCCTCACTCCCGAAATGACGTAAGATGAAGGAACAAGGGTGGGAGAGAGTGGAAATTTAAAGAAAAAAAAAAAAAGAAGGAGAAGAAGGAGTAGGCGGGACAGGAGGCGGAGTGGTGGACAAACAGAAGAGAAAGAATATGACAAAAAAAGAAGAAGAAGCCGTCTAAAAACAAGAAAATCGACAACAAGCCCCTAAAACACTAACGAAGACGATGTTGACAACAACATCAACCACTGAAACTTCATAAACAAGACAATAACATCCTCCAGAACATCATAAGCACAACAGCAACAACAAATAGCAACGGCCAGCACGTAACATACGACGACAACCACCACCACCCAAGCATCTTAAAGACGACGACACTAACAACGACAAGCACAAACAACACATTAAAAAAAACTACTACTACAACGACGACAATGCAAACATCAAGGAGAAGAAAAAAGATGGAGGAGGACGAGGAAGAGGAGGAGAGGAAGAGGAGGAGAAGGAGGAGGAGAAGGAAGTGGAGGAGAAGGAGGAGAAGAAGGAGGAGGAGGAAGGAGGAGGAGGAAGAGGAGGAGGAGGAGGAGGAGGAGGAGGAGAAAGAGGAGGAATAGGAGGAGGAAGAGGAGGAGAAGGAGGAGGAGGAGGAGGAGAGGAAGGAGGAGGAGAGAAAGAGGAGGAGGAGGAGAAGAAGAAAGAGGAGGAGGATAGGAGGAGGAAGAGGAGGTGGAGGAGGAGGAGAGGAGGAAGAGGAGGAGGAGGAGAAAGGAGGAGGAGGAGTAAGAGGAGGAGGAGAAGAAGGAAGAAGATAAGGAAGGAGGAAGAAGAAGAGGAAGAGGAGGAGGAAGAGGAGCAGAAGAGAGAGCTAAGAAGAAACTGAGAAAAGACAAGAAGAAGAAGAAAGAAGAAGAGGAAATAGCAAGGCGCCACCTGCAACCTGCTCTCGGGAACGGCCAAGACCACCATCACGGCCCGGCCCTCATGACGGTCACCGTGATGGCGTGAGGGGACGCCTGGTTCGTCATCTCGGCCAGCATCGTCTGCTTCAGTTCCTGCCACAACCGTCAGTCAGCTTCCTGATGGGCTCAGTGGTTCAGCACCGAGGTCATCATAAACAGACATTACGAGAGAGTTCGAATCCTACAGACGTCCAGTACGGAAGAGTCATAATTCAAGATGTTCAATGGTTTTGACCCGTTTGGGATGTGCGGTGGAAACAACAGCCAAAAAACAAAAAACAAGCAAAAAAAAAACACAAAAACACAAAGACAAAAGACACACACAGACACACACACACACACACACACACACACACACAGACACACACACACACACACACACACACACACACACACACACACACACACACACACACACACAAAACAACAAAATCTATACCCTCGAAAGATTCATAACCAGCAAGTCGATGCAGAAAAAAAAATTATCAGAAAGTAAACGAATAAAAGTTTAATTAATTCCCAGCATCAAGAATTGCTCACAACTACAAGAACTAAAAGGGCGTAGCAGTCATATCTCAGTGTAGGTTTCAACTGTAATAATCAGAAAGAAGGAGTAGAATATGACCGCAACCTTTCTCCCGACCTGTGAAAGTGTTACACGACCTTCTTCACGAGCGATGTAAGAGTTCCCACCGACACAGTCGACCTTAAAGATGTTTCTGCGACACTCATACGATACTCGTGTATTGATTGCATTAACCCTACGAATGTGTGTGTGTGTGTGTGTGTGTGTGTGTGTGTGTGTGTGTGTGTGTGTGTGTGTGTGTGTGTGTGTGTGTGTGTGTGTGTGTGTGTGTGTGGGTGCGTGGTGCGGGTGCGTGCGTGGTGCGTGCGTGCGTGCGTGCGTGCGTGCGTGTGTGTGTGTTTTAAATTACATGTCCAAACTTTCAGCCGACCTCTTCGACTCGGCAAGGTCGTTCGCAATACATTGTGTGTGCATAATAGAATCAGTCTTCGACCGATTTTTATGTGCGAGCAAACAACACTAATTAAAGTATCGAGTCAAAGGGCTTCTTACCGAAGAGCGTTTAGCGAACTGGTTTCCTTAAATGATTTGGCCTTAATCTGGTCGTTAACCCGTTCTTTGACCAATGGTGTGCCTGGAACTTTACCTGGTCAGACTTTAAGAGAAACGAAAATAATCACAAGGCTGGCCTACACGTCGCTACACATCCTCACACTTGTTTTGGAATCGCCTGTCTCCAAATTGACAAGGCAGCACACAGGCTGCCCCCCCCCCCCCCCCCCCCCCCCTAGCTGTGTGAGTGTGACAACTGACCAAGCATGTGGACAGACGGACTGGGTCAGCCAGACAGCGGAGTAGCTGAACAAGGTGAAAAAAAAAAACTGCCATTTTGCGCCCCAATTCGAGACGATAATAAATGATTGCTCGTTCTTCGTTTTTATTGTCCTGAATGTTGTTTATGTTGCCCGAAGAGGACCAAAGAGGTCGAAACGCGTCGCGTGTGTTTTGTCTTGTAACTTGTTTGTCCCTTTTGTCCGGCGGAATAATTATAAGAAACAAAAACAACAGTCCTCCAAAGGGAAGAAAAACAGTACAATAATCACGATACCACTCTTCTTAATTAATATTGCACAAATTTTTCGGCCTTGTGGGCTTTTCAAGTGAAGAGGGGGAAAAAATAATAATGGATGAAATGATTACGATCTCTAAATTTGCGGGTGGCTGACTGAGGGGGGGGGGGGGGGGGGGGGGGGGGGAGGCGGAGGGCGGGGGGCGGCTGAGGAGGAGAATACGGGTGAGTGACAGGACCGCGGATGAATGAGCGGAGGGTTGAGTTTGGGAGTGCCGACGACTCACCTGCAGGGAGGCCTTGATGGTGTTCATCCGCCTGAGGATCTCCAGCAGGCGCCTGGCCTCGCGGACCTCCTTGTGCAGCTCCTCCGTCAGCCGGCTCTCCTTCACCGTGGCCAACACCGCCTCCAGCCGCTCGATGTTGCGCATGCGCACCGCCCGCCTTAAGGCTGAAGACGAGCGTCATCGACCATTGTCATTGCTGGGCAAAGTCTTCTTATGCTGGAAATACTCTGAATACGTCTTCTTTTATTGTTATTATTATGTCATTACTATTATTATTATTATTATATTATCATCATCATCATCATCATCATCATTATTGTTATTATTACTATAATCATCATCATCATTACTATTATTTTATTATTATCACTGGATAAAAACACCGCGTCTTACCAGGCTGATATCAATGTATTGCTGGAGAAATTACATACTGGTTTACTACAGCTCCGAAGCTAATGGCACGAACAGATGATGTCACAGAACTGATGTGTTTTAATGTCTGGAACTAATGCTGACAAGACGAATGCGTCAGACATGATGACAATGATTATGATTATGAGGACTTATACAGCGCCTGTCCTCGGTTAGAGACCAAGCTCTAAGAGCTTCCGCACCGAGCCGCCAGTCATTCATTCAGTCGTCTTCCCGTGTCATTCATCAGTATCTGTCACTTGTTTCTCAGCATCATTCTTTCGGGCGCATGTTATGTGTGATGTATCATGTATACCAATGACCAAACTGCCCTTTTCTTCTGAGAGATGGTGAACGGATTCTCTTTTACGTGCGTGCAAGATGCTACGCGAGCGTTCACACACGCGGGATTTCGGTATGTGGTCTCTTTTGCAGGACTTTCCAGGATATGGAATCAGAACCAATGTTAACTCCGTGGAAAAAAAATCCCCCTGTACCGAAACGGTTTTAGCAGGGATTCGAACCCGCAATCCCAGGATTACCAGGATACGAGTCAGGCGCTCAACCAGTTGAGCTATTACGGCCCCCGATGAAAAATGCAAGAACCCGGAAGAAGGAAGAAATGACTCAGCTGAGAGAATTGTATCATACTGGAATCAACGTCTTATAAATGCATCGCGATGAACATTCTAAAAGATTTGAATTGTTGAAAATATTGCTTCAACTGAACTCATGAAAACAAAATTCACATACCGAAAATAGATCAGATAAAACAATGTCAAATTCAAATCGCAAGAAATTCTACTAAAATCGATAAGAAAACAATGTCAAGTTTGAATCGCAAGAAAAAAAAAATGTCCCATGTTGAAATTGTGAGAAAAAAGCTTGATACATATTACATTGGCTGAAAACAATGGCACATGTTGGAATGACTAAAAACGTCAAGTAATCAGCATACAAAAAGTGTAGCCCGGTGGATCAATAAAAAAAAAAAAAAAAAAAGAATTAACATGGCAAATTCTAAGAA
>JADBJO010000989.1:397851-407851 GCA_016801955.1 Conus betulinus | reverse complement strand
GAGATACAGAGAGAGATACAGACAGAGAGAGAGAGAGACAGAGAGAGAGACAGACACACAGAGAGACAGACAGAGAGGAAGAAGGAGAGAGAGAGCAGGGGGGTTAATCATGGAGGTCGCCCGCCCCTACAAGAAAGGAGAAATAAGGGAGAAGGAGGACAGCGGCGGGAAAATGGGTTGATTGATATAACACAGAAACAGGTTTATATATCTACCTATCTACCTATTTATCTCTTTATCTATCTATCTGCCAGCCTACCTACCTACCTACCTACCTACCTAGAGAGAGAGAGAGTGAGAGAGAGAGAGAGAGAGAGAGAGAGAGAGAGAGAGAGAGAGAGAGAGAGAGAGAGTACAGCATTGGTCACTCCTCTTTTCCACACTCACACACACATTTTTTGTTTCCTGGTTCCTATGAAAGATCTACTCATCTATCTATCTACTATCTATTTGCCAGCCCGCCTACCTACCTACTATTTTCTACCTATCTGAAAGAGAAACAGAGACAGACAGGGAGAGACAGAGACAGATAAAAAGAAAGGGGGGGGAGGGCAAAGAGGGGGGGGGGGGTTAAGGGGATTAGGATGCGGGGCTGATGGCAGAATTTTACTTCTGGTGAATAGAACCATCAAACTTTCCCCACGGATGGTCACGAAAAGCCATTTCAACTTGTAAACCGCTTGGGCTGGAGCAGAGGATGTGTTCACTACATCCCGCTGACACACCTGTCAACCGGATCTTCATCCGTCTATACCGCTAGGGCATCTGTACCTTGGCTTTCTCTCACTTCCTTGCCTGCAAACCTCCCCTAGCAGGCTAATCCTCTAACAAAATCGATGCCTTTATCTGTGAAATGGCCATACCAGGCTTATCCAAAACCTGGGACAGAATCATTTCCTGGCGGAAAATAAAGCTATGATTTCAGGAAGCGTTTCTCTATTACCTCTTTCAACTCGGCCAAAAATCTTTTATCCCTGATACATTTCTCAACGAGCGGGGGAAGTAATTGCTGGGGGGGTGTGTTGGAATCTGATTTTAGGATGAGGGGTTGATGGCAAATTTTACTTCTTTCTGAAGAATAGAACCATCAACTTTCCCCTGGGAAACAAAAAGCCATCTAAACTTGTGACCGCTTGGGATGGAGATGATGATTGTTTTTTGATACATCCCGCTGACACACCTGCCAACCGGATCTTTCATCCGTTTTTTATACCGCTCAGGCATGGCAAATATTCGGCTTCGGTACCTTGGCTTTCTCTCTTGGTCCTCCGCCTGCAAACCTCCCTAGCAAGCTAATCCCCTGACATGAAATCGATTATCCTTTATCTGTGAAATGGCCATACCACCAGGCTTATCCAAAAACGAACTGGGACAGAATCATTTAAATGGCGGAAAATTATAAAGCTTTATGATTTCAGTTATAAGAAGCATTTCTCTATACCCTATCTTTCAACTATCGGCAAAAATTGCCTTTTATCCATGATACATTTCTCAACGATGCGTAATACGTTAATTGCTGTCGTTGGAATCTGTTTTTTATTCAGAAAAAAAAAGGGTGTTACGACTCTCCTTGGAAATTCAGCCATTTTTTCTTTGACGTAATCGTAATGATGTTGTTTTTTTTGATTGACAGCATCTTCCTATCGTTTTTTATTTATTTTTTTTTTTATTGCCTTACTTTTTTTTTTTTTTTTGGTCCCCTCACCAGGGCAAAATTTCGGCTTCGGTTTAGAAACTACTTCGATTGGTATCCGGGAGCAGGTGATGGGTCCCAGTACTTACCACACACACCCTTCAGCATGAAATAAATCCATTATCGTACTCTGTTTCACAGGAAAAGATCAGGGGGAACGGCAATACCCCCATTGTCTATCTTCCGAACATACACATTTAAAACGAACACAGCGTCTTCCCAAAGTCTTTTAAAATAAAGTTGAAATAATTATCGAAATGTTTTTTTTTTTTGAATAAAGTTAGAAGTGTTATCCCAATATCTTCTTCACAAATATCATACTATTAGCCTGTTGTCCATATATACTTTTTTTCTCTTGTTGTATAGAATTAACACTATTATCCTAATGCTTTCCACATAAAATCAAACAGTATTGTCACTACGCCTGTAATGAATCAGCAGTAGCAGCACCTTCTTGTCTTCACACGTGAATTAAACATCATAATCCTGTCGTGTTCCCACACTGAAATTAACAGCATCATTCCACTACCTTCGACAATAACAGAATTCTATTCCGTTGCCTTACACTTAATATTAACACAAATTTCTTCACTCTCCCGTCTTTCAACGTATCAGGTTTTATTCAATATGTGCAGAGAGGGACTAGAGGTTTCTGTCTCAAAAGCACAAAATAGACCACAAAAACCCCTTGAAAAAAAATACACTGTATACCAAAATGTACGCACACAGGAGCTAGGCTAGTAAAAAGATCAGGGGGAAGTCGAAGGTTGATCGCTACTCCAAAGTCTTGTTTCAAGAAATTCAGCTGAATATTCAGCATTCTGTACTAAACATAAAAGCTGGAAGCTAATCCTCCCGTAAATTGAAACAAAGCGGCCGAGTCCTGTCTTCTTCATCGTTGAAATTTCAACTTTAGAGAAATGTGTGGATCTCTTTTCCCTCTTCAAACCGGTTCTGGCAGACAGTCGTAACCATAACAACACTTATTTCTAAAGTGTCTTTTGGCACTTCATACCAGTCTCAGCAGCACTTTTTTGATCCAGGTCTGTCTGTGCCCTGCTTTTCTGATAAGGTTGGCATTTTAAGGTTCTCCATAAACCCAGTTTGTATCATTTAAGCTTGTTCTTTCTCCCATAAACCAAGAAATCCTCTTCCTACCGCCCCCTACTCTCGTCTCCCACTGAACTCCCCCCCCCCCCCTTCCTCCCCTCCCCCATTCTGAACGAGCCGTAACGGCTTCAGCAAGAAAAGCACAAAACACCGAACCAGAACGATTTTCTAGTGTGACTAAAAATCAAGGCTCATTGTTTTTATGGCAGTTTGGCAGAAGGAAGAACCGTCTTTTACGCCTTCGCTCTTTAATGCTTTTTTTCCCCCACATCCACCTTGTTCTTCGCTCCCTTTATTGCTTGTTTTTCCCCCACATCCACCTTGTGTTCTTTATTATGCTTGTTTTCCCTCCCACATCCACCTTGTTCTCTTCCTGCTTCCTTTATGCTTGTTTTTCCCCACATCCACCTTTGTTCTTCCTTTATGCTTCTTTTCCCCACATCCACATTGTTCTTCCTTTATGCTTTTTTCCCCACATCCACATTTTGTTTCTTCCTTTATGCTTGTGTTCCCCATATCCACCTTGTTCTTCCTTTCCACTTGTTTTCTCCCCCCACATCCACCTTGTTCTTCCTTTATGCTTCTTTTCCCCACATCCACCTTGTTCTTACTTCTTCCTGCTTGTTTTACCCATATGCACCTTGTTCCTTTCCTTTATTTCCCCTGTTTTCATCCATATCCACCTCGTTCGTTCTTCCTTTATGCGCATTTATCCCCATATGGACCTTTTTCTTCCCTTTATGCTTCTTTTCCCCATATCCACCTTGTTCTTCCTTTTTATTCTTGTTTTCCCCCCCATATCCATCCCGTTCTTCCTTTAAGCGTATTAATGCATTTCCCCATATGGACCTTGTTTCTTCCTTTATTGCTTCTTTTCGCCATATCCACCTTGTTCTTCCTTTATGCGTGTTTTCCCCCATATACACCTTGTTCTTCCTTTATGCTTTCTTTTCCCCCACATCCACCTTGTTTTCTTTACCTTTATGCTTTTTTCCACCCATATCCACCTTGTTCTTCCTTTCATTTATGCTTGTTTTCCCCATATACCACCTTGTTCTTCCTTTATGCTTGTTTTCCTCATATACACCTTGTTCTTCCTTTATGCTTGTTTCCTCCTCATATACACCTTGTTCTTCCCTTTATGCGTGTTTTCCCCCCCATCCACCTTGTTCTTCCTTTATGCGTGTTTTTCCCCCAATACACCTTGTTCTTTCCTTTATGCGTGTTTTCCCCATATACACCTTGTTCTTCCTTTATGCGTGTTTTTTCCCCCATCCACCTTGTTCTTCCTTTATGCTTGTTTTCCCCATATACACCTTGTTCTTCCTTTATGCTTGTTTTCCCCCACATCCACCTTGTTCTTCCTTTATGCGTGTTTTCCCCCCCATATCCACCTTGTTCTTCCTTTATGCTTGTTTTCCCCATATGCCACCTTGTTCTTCCTTTATGCATATGTTCGTTTCCTTTATGTGTGTGTGTGTTGTGTTGTGTTCCTGTGTGTTTGTCCCCATATCCACCTTGTTCTTCCTTTATGCGTGTTTTCCCCCATATCCATGTCGTTGCGTGCTTATGCGTATGTGTCCCACATGCACCTTGTTCTTCCTTTATGAGAGAGTGAGATATCCACCTTGTTCTTCCTTTATGAAGTGTGAGAGACCCCATGATACACCTGAGAAAGAGAGAGCTTCTTTTGAAAGAGAAAAACAACTTGTTCTTCAGAGAGAGCTTTGGGAGAGAGAGACAGGAACTGAGAGATCCTTTATGCGAGTTTTCCCATATACACCTTGTTCTTCCTTTATGCTGAGAGAGGAGGGATAGAAGACAGACCTTTATGCTTGTTTCCCCATATACACCTGTTCTTCCCTTTATGCGAGACAGAAAGGATAGAACCTTGTTCTTCAGAGATGCGAGATTCTGACATAGAGACCTGTGTGTTCTAGAGACAGGAAAGAGAGAGAGAGGGAGGGGAGACAGAGAGCTTGAGAGAGAGAGAGAGAGAGTGAGAAGAAATTATGAGAGGTGCGAAAGAAAGAGAGAGCGAGTGGGAGAGGGGAGACGGAGCCAGAGAGAGAGAGAGAGGGAGAGAGAGAGAGAGAGAGAGGAGAGAGAGGGACAGAGACAGAGAGAGAGAGAGAGAGAAACAGAGAGAGTGAGAGTGTGTGAGAGAGAAAAATGTTTGAGGTGACAACTCCGTGTTGTTTGCGTGATTCTTTAACTTGTGTGTGTAAGAACACACGTGGAGAAGTATAGAGAGAGTGTGAGAGCGACGGGCTAGAAGAGAGAGGTGAGACGAAGGGAAAGAGATTGGGGGAGAGAGAGAGAGGGAGAGGGAGGGAGACAAAGCCCCCCGCAGAGGTGATTCAAACAACAGAGACAGGAGAGAGAGACTTCCCCCAGGCCAGACAGGAACGTAACTCTTTTCACACGTTATAAAACCAACGGCAGACACAAGAGAAACATGTAAATGAGAACAGACACACACGAGATAAAATGAGATTGAAAGACACAGAGACAGAGATGACCTCTGACAAAGAGAGATAATCCTTCTGAGTCTTGGAGAGAGATGGAGAGGAGCACAGAACGGAGAGACAGAGATAGAAACAGGAGAGGAGGAAGGAAGAGCAGATACCAAAGAGGGAGAAGGGACAGAGAAGGAGAAGAGAGAGAGGGGTGGGAGGGGAGACGGAGCCAGAGAGAAGAGAGATGAGAGGGTGAGAGAGACAGAGAGAGAGAGAGAGAGACAGAGACACAGAAAGAGAGAGAGACAGAGAGAGTGAGAGTAAGAGAGAGAAAAAATGTTGCTGGTGACAACTCCGTTGTTTGCGTAGTTCTTAACTTGTGTGCAGTAGACACAACACCACACGGGATCATCTATCCCGACGGGCTAGCCTTCAGTCCGCCACACGAAGGGAAAGCTATTGGGGGAGGGGGTTTTTGAGGGGGAGGGAGACAAAGCCCCGCACATGATTCAAACAACAGGCCCGGGATTGTCTCACTTCCCCCGTTGGCCCGCTTCCACGTAACTCTTTTCACACGTTATAAAAACCAACGGCAACACACACACCGCCAAACATGTAACATGGCACAATAAAACCCAACGATACACTGTTTGTGTTTTTACTGCCCAGCAGGCAGTTGACCTCTGACGGAAAATATGATAATCCTTCATGCAGTCTTGGGAAGTTCGCTGGTGCCAGCACAAACGGAGAACCTACCTACCTATCAAACAAGGGGACGGAAGGAACAGCAGATACCAACAGGAAGGACGAGACAGGAGAAGACGAGAGGCGTGGGGAAGGGTAGACGTCGAGGACACCCCTAAGGCGATGTCAGATGAAGAGAGAGAAGTGGAGGAACGGTCACAGATGTCTCTTCAGCGGCCTGACTAATCCACAAACATCTCTCAGTTCCCCCCGCTCACTGTCACAACCATTCCACCATCCTACCCACCCTCGTTCATCTCCCACCGACAAACTTTTCTCCGTCTGTACTTCATGGAAACCACAAACTTTTTTTTTAACTTTTACTCTTCCGCTATGACGTACCACCGTTTAACACCCCACCCACCCACCCCTTCCCCCACCCCTCCCCCCTCCCCCTCCCACCCCTGTCCCTGAAAGAAAAAAAAAACTATCTAAATCCGAACATGCTGACGTTACGCAGACACAAAGCCTGCGTCACTCACTTCCCGAATGTGCAGGAAGTCAAGAAGGAAACATGTGATTTTATAAAAAGAAGTGTCTGGTTGTCACCACCACAAACACTGTCTCTGAATAAGAAAAAAAAAAGAATGTGTTTGAAATACATGGAAGTGTGTGTGTGTGTGTGTGTGTGTGTGTGGCATGTGTGTGTGTGTGTGTGTGTGTGTGTGTGTGTGTGTGTGTGTGTGTGTGTGTGTGTGTGTGTGTGTGATCTTCCAAATGAAGCTATGATTCGACTATTCTATATGTATGTATGTATGTGCGTATGTGTGTATGTATGTATGTAATTAGGATGTATGTAGTATGTGTATTATGTATGTATGTATGTATGGTATGTATGTGTGTATGTATGTATCTTCCAAATGAAGCTCTGATCCGACTGCTCCCGTCGTCAGTATCAAGGCATTTAATATAGGACGTGTTCGAATGTATAAATACATATGTATGTATTATGTGTATAATCTTCCAAATGAAGCGCTGATCTGGCTATTTCTGTCGTCAGTATATCAAGGCATATGATATAGGACGTGTTAAAATGTAAGAATATATATATATATATATGTATTTGTAGATGCATGTGTGTATGATATGTATGCGTATAATCTTGCAAATGAAGCTCTGATCCGACTATTCCCGTCAGTCAGTATCAAGGGAATTTTAATACAGGACATGTTCGGATGTAAGAATGAGGATACAAATTGTCAGGCAAAAAAACATGTGATCTGAAAATTCTCTCTCTCTCCCTCTCTCTCTCTCTCTCTCTCTCTCGAGCTCTCTGTGTGCCTCTATGTCTCTTCTTCTCCCGTCTCTCTTTAAATCTGTCTCTCTCTCTCTCTCTGTCTCTCTCTCTGTTGATCTGTCTGTCTCTCTCTCTCTCTCTCACATACACACACACACGCGCGCGTGTGCGCGCGCGCGCAATAACGACGCACGCACGCACACACCAAACACGCACACACACCACACACACACACACACAGAGGCTTTGAATAAAGCTTTGAATGCAAGATCTAATCACACACACACACACACACACCCCACACACACACACACACACACACACACACACACCACACACACACACACACACACACACACACACACACACACACACACACACACACACTGATGTAAAACGGTTTGACATTCCACGGAAATGTTCTCAAAACATAACATCACATCACCGATTGGTACCGAGGGGTGGGAGGAAAGAGTATGAGGGGTGTGGTGTGTGTGGTGTGTGTGGGTGGTGGGGGTGGGAGAGGGGACAAGCGGAGGTGGGGGCGCACGATGAGGCAATGATGGGCATGCGTTTCCCCATGAAAGTATTATTAAAACCGCTATAGCATCACCCCTGCCCTCCTGGGAAGAAGCTGCGCGATATCGACTGCTCAACCTGGCGCACCATGAGCAAATCCTGAGTGAAAAACTTTGAAACGAGGCGAGTGGAGGCACAGGAGCAAAAACGTCACCTTGGGCAAAACAATAAATATGTTAATAAAAAAAAAAAACTGAGCAAGCACCACGTTTGTGCTTGGCTCATCTCCAAGTCTGCCCTGTCCACTCCGCAACAGACTCTTCAGTAAGAGGATCGGCCTGATCAGCCATTTTCGTGCATACACCACCACCACCACCCAGTGACGGCAGAAGTCGTGGTCATCTTCGCCCCGCGAAGGACAAACAACATCTGATGAGCTTGTGGTCAATCGGTCTGAGCGTGTGCTAGCGGAACTGGCGGTCGTGGGTCTATCGTGGGGTGGCCACACGCCACAGTTAGGATTTTGCACTGAATCACTGTAATAATCCATGTGAGCGTTTTTGAGGCCTACCATACATCTGAGCCAGCATTTAATGTTAAACTGATATTTGATCAAAAGAGCCACTCCTTGACAAGTATTTCCTCTGTTGGGGGGTGGGGTTGGGGGGAGTTCGCCGACGAAATCACGAATCTCTTCAATATATTCACCTTCCTTTTAGGTGACATGTGTTTCATGCCTTCGCACTCTCATCCGTGACCCTGTCGTTGCGCCAGGTGGTTGTCCCCCAAATAGTCCCATTCCACTGATTTTCATTCGTCTGTTTGGAACCACCCTGCTTGCACCTTGATGGCCTTAATGAGGAAAAAAAATAATGAGAAGAATCAACTTTCAGACACAACAACATTTCTCAAAAACAATCTGAATGCGCCAGTCTATAAAATACTCGACTCCTTTTAGCAAGGCCTTGGTGCATTCATTTTTTTTGGTGTGCAGCCGGTAGGATGTTCAGGAATGGAGAAAACTGTTTGTTCACTCACGAGTGGAGACCTGATTCAGTTCAGGGAATGCTAAGGCAGTGGCAAAAGTTGGGATGGGTTCCACCTTCCATATTGGCGGGACGCAGACACGGGGAATAGAAAGGAAAACAAACAGCTGTGTGGTGTTGGGCAGTTTGTGGGACATTCATGTGCGTTACGGGGAAACACTAGGAAACATGCAGACCACGCTTTATTTGTAGGTGGGTCAAAGAAACAGCCTTAGATGGTACCACTACTACCGCTACGACTACTACTACTACTACTGCTGCTGCTGCTGCTGCTGCTACTATTACTGCTGCAATTACTGTTGGTGTTGGTGGTGGTGGTGGTGCTACTACTACTACTACTACTACTACTGCTGCTGCTGCTGTTGCTGCTGCTGCTGCTGCTGCTTAGTGCTGTTACTGCTATTACTGGTGGTGGTGGTGGGTGGTGGTGGTACTACTACTACTACTACTACTACTGCTGCTGCTACTGCTGCTGCCGCTGCTGCTATTAGTATTACTATTACTGCTGGTGCTGCTGCTGCTACTACTGCTGCTGCGCTGCTATTACTACTATTGCTGCTGCTACTACTGCTACTGCTGCTACTACTACTACTACTGCTATTACTATTACTACTGCTGCTGCTGCTGCTGCTACTACTACTACTGCTGCTGCTGCTGCTATTACTATTACTGCTACTGCTGCTATACTACTATTACTGCTGCTGCTGCTGCTATTATTACTACTACTGCTATTACTAATTACTGCTGCCGCTACTACTACTACTGCTGCTATTACAATTGCTGCTGCTGCTGCTACACCACCACCACCACCACTACTACTACTGCTGCTGCTGCTGCTGCTGCTGCTGCTACTACTACTACTATTACTGCTGCTGCTATTACTTTTACTGCTGCTGCTACCAATACTACTACTACTGCTATTTTTTACTATTACTGCACCTGTTGCTGCTGCTACTACTACTATTACTACTACTGCTGCTGCTGCTGCTATTACAGTTACTGCTGCTGCTGCTGCTGCTACCACCATCACTACCACTACTACTACTGCTGCTGCTGATGCTATATACTACTACTACTACTACTGCTGCTGCTGCTGCTGCTTTCTACTATAACTACTACTACTACTACGCTGCTGCTGCTGCTGGTGCTATTACTATAACTGCTGCTGCTGTTACTACTACTACCACTACTG
>JADBJO010000989.1:375351-387851 GCA_016801955.1 Conus betulinus | reverse complement strand
CTTTCTAAATATTTCTCTCTTTCAGGTCTCTTTCCCCCCCCCCCCCCCCCCCCCTCTACACGCCCTTACCACGCCCCCCCCCTACTACCCTTTTCCTCGCCATTACGTCTGCTTCACACACCACACCCCCCTCCCCCATGTGTCCTGGCCATCCCTCAACCTTTCCTTCCATTCAGACGTCAAGATGGGTGATGAGCACAGCGACTGGTCGAGTTCCCTCAATACTTCTAGCTTTGCCTCCTTCAAAACGGAGTGAAATAATTGCGATTACAAAGCTTGGTAGGCGGAAAAAAAAAGAAAGGAAGAAAAAGAAAGAAAGAAACAACAACAACAGAGAGTGACAGAGACAGACAGACAGACAGACAGAAAGAGACAACAGCAACATGACAAAACAACACCGGCCGCATCCTCTCCTCATATTCTAAGACATGGCAGCTTTTATAGAAAGATGAAGTCGGCCGCATTTCTGCCTATGAAAGATAACTAGAGTCTCAGTGCAACTCCATTTATCAGCAGATGTTTTGCACATGTACAACAATGAACCCCCCCCCCCCCCCCCCCTCTCTCTCTCTCTCTCTCTCTCTCTCTCTCCCCCCCCCCCCCCCGCCCCCCCCCCCCCCCCTCCTCTCTCTCTCTCTCTCTCTCTCTCTCATCTTCTCATATTCGTGTGCTTTCTCATGTGTGTTTATTCCTTCTCCTCTCTTTTCCCCTATGTTTTTTTTTTTTCGCTTTCTTTTGTCCTTTACCCACCTTTTATATGATTATGATTCTTTCAAGTCGTGAAAAAAAACGAGGTGCATTTTGTTCTCTGTTGCCCAGCTCTCAGACATATACGTGAAACGTTAATAAAGCCCAAATATGATAGACATCTTTCACTGTTTAAACTGAGTCTGTTGATGTCATCGACTATATCTGAAGACGTACGTAGCCTTTCTTTGTTTCTGTAGAAAGGATTTAAACTAAGAGGTGTTGTGACTGACTGAAATATGTACATGACTACATTTGATATCATCATCACTGGTTCCAATTTGAATTTGCCACATATCCTCATCCAGTTAAATGTTCACATTCTCCTTCATGATGGGCTGAGACCTGATATAAATATATTGTTGATCATGTCTCTCTCTCTCTCTCTCTCTCTCTCTCTCTCTCTCTCTCTCTCTCTCTCTCTCTCTCTCTCTCTCTCTCTCTCTCTGGGCCTACCTGTTTTGTGGTTATCCAATCGGCATCAGGTCTACGTTCTTTTTTCTTTCTTGCATCTATCTGTATTCTTTCTTTTCTTTTTCTTGCTTTCTTTCTTCCCTTAGATCTTTACCTTTTTTTTTTTTCGTGCTGTCGGTTTTGACGTGTCATATTTTTCTGCCCTTCTTTGGTTCAGTTTCACGCTTTCTCTCAATTTTTTTTTTTCTGGACACTCTTTTCTATGGCTTTATAATCACACACCATTTCTCTCATTGTTTTTCTCTCCCTTTTCTTGCTTCCCTGATTTCTTGTCTTCTTTTCTTTCTTTTTTCGCTCCATTATTACTTTTCTTTCGTCTGAGGCTTTTCAAAATTTCGTTTCTATAGATACGACAGTTATACGATGGGGCTGAAACTACATTCGTGTTGGTAATGGAGTGGGCAACGTGTGCCGAAAAGAAGCACACTCAACCACGATCGAAAACAGTCCAACTGACATATTCGTATGGACCGTTGTTCTGTTGGAATAGGTCACAACAATTATTTCATAACGTTCAGTTGTTTACCACTGCTTTGGGTTTAGAGTTGCGCTTGGCTTGAAGACAAAAAACAAACAAACAAACAAAAAACCTTCAATGCTCATTTAAATTTTTTTGATAAATGATTTTGAACATAACCAACTCAATCTCATGTTCCTGCATGGTTGCATCAAACGAACATTATCAGCACCATCTGCAAAATCTTCATAATAGCCCATGAGGACGGACGTACAATTGGAAGAGAACAGAAGCGAGAGAGCAGAAACGTAGAGGAAAGAGACCCAAAAGCATGATAATAACATGATAATAACATCCGTACATCCAAACACCACACTTTTTTCATAACCGACATGCCTAGACATTCGCACACGTACCCTCTAAACGTTTAACAGTCCATATCGCATGTGGATTTCGCAAAAATCCTGGCCAGAAATCCATATGTGTCAACCCAGTTTTCCTCATTTTACAACTTCCCATATTGAAAAGTACTTTTTCCCTTATTCCGAGCCCAAAACCTCATACATCACGGAAAACGCAAAAGCATAAACAAAAATTGCTGTGAATGCAATGTAATACTCAGTTTCAGGCAGAACATCTTGAAACAAATGGCAGTTTAAGAGACAATTTATGAATAACAATAACACTTACCCATCCAACAGAATCTTCTCTTCCATTCCAGCAGAATGCATCACTTGAGACAGTTTGTAGATCAAATCACACACCCTACAGTGAAACACTCACAATGATGCAGTATTAAAACTGTTTATAAACCCATTGTCTACACACTCTTCCACTTTACCATCATCATCATGAATCCATCAAAGTCACAAACCAAATTTGTTCTATGCGCTTTCCACTCCTACCAACATAATTAGTCCACTGAAGTCAGGAGTACATCATTACTTACTGTGATCCCCAAGTTTCTATTCCCAGTCATACCAATTTCCCAAGAACACACAGCCATTGTTCTATTCAACACCGTTACTTGCAAATGACAGTTACTGATGTCCATCGTTGTACTGCATGGTGGCAGACTTTGCTGCTGCCTGCATCAAGGGGCTGAAGGGTTGATCTCAAAACATGACCGATCATCTACTTAGTTCGTTCCCGTTTCAGTGCTAAGAGTCCGTGTCGTCTGCTATGAAAATTTGTTCACCTCTCGCAATTTGCCTCATGATTTAAGATTTGCCCGTATAAATCAGTTTTACCCGTACTGAAACTTGTATACGTCCGTACAGACCCGCAATCGTAGGTTTCCCGTACAGCAATACGGGAAAACCGTATAGGTTGACACCCATGACAATCACTGTCAAACACTTCACCACACATCTTGCCCACAACTTTCATTTCCCCCGCGCTTGCAAGTTTGCCCGTACCTGATTGGATAAATTCTGTCACCTGGCAATTTTCTCCCTTCGTGTCACAAAGGTGTAAGAAAACAAAGTCGTCTGCCACACTGTCGGTACTGTTGCTCTGTGGTAAGATTTCCGCCGTCAAACGTTCACAGCACAGATGAAGTCTTTCCGTTGTTTGAGTTCGAGGGTTCCACATGTTTGCCTGTGGAGTTGTGGAGTCTGCCTGTACCGTTGTCGTCGGTAAGCCATGTTCGGGAAAGTCACGTCAAGAGAGAGTTTCTTGAGGTCTGTCGTGCTGTCGATTCAATGCACCTTCAAGCTCAAGGTCTTGAGCGAAGATTCTTACTTTCCGTGGTCCCCTGCTCTCAGTGTTCCAGGATGACTTGCAGCCTGGAGGAATAAAACGTAAGTTTCTCTTGGTAGATCTTCCACGATTACTACTTTAGGTGTTGTGTGTATGTTTTTTTTTTTGTTTTTTTTTTTTTTTTTTTTTTTATTTTATTATTTTCTGTATTATTTCATGTTGTGTTTTTCTTGAAATTATTGAACTTGTTTTTCCCTCTTGCCTCTCTCCGATCCCGTGAACTGCAACTCTATGTTCTTGATTGATATGTGACAGTTTGAGCCTATCGTTAATTGTTTTCAGTACTTTCTTCTCTGTTTCTTTTGTTGTCTCATTTGTGGTTTCGTTAACGTAGAACAATTTGATGTTTGTTCTCCTGAGTGTTGTTCAATATCATTTGATTAATATCATTTGTTCAATATCATCTGCTAACTTAGCTTCAGAGAAAGCTTCCTCGACTTTTCGTTGTAGATCTTCCTATCTTTTCTTCATCTCTGCTTGTTCCTCTTTCGGTTTGGTGTTGTCTTGTTGCAGGTCGAACACTTCACTTTTCTGGCTGCCAACTGTCTTGGTCAGTGTGTCGAGTTTCCTGCTCAGATTCTGGTTTAGTGATTGCAGAATTTTCACCGTATCTACGTTCAACAGATCGACCAACTGTTGTTTTTGTATGTTTTCAGATTTTGCGCAGGCGTGTGCCATACCCGCACACGAGAACGCGTGCGTGCGCGCACACGCACACGTACACACGTGTGCGCACGCAGACGCACACAAGCACTTACACGCACGCACACACGCGCGCGCGCGCGCGCGCACACACACACACACACACACACACACACACACACACACACAACTGACATAAGACTTTGTTTTTACACATTAGTGTCAGACATTGTGACACCTCCTCGCCACCACCCCCCCCCCCCCCCCCCCCCCCCCCCAAATGAATAAAATAATAATAAAGAATAAAAAAAAACAATGAATAATAAAGTAGAATAGTGCACATTCTTCCCCCTTTCTTCCAGCACCATGACCAACACCACCACGTTCACCAGTCTGTACCTGAGACTGCTATACGTTTTCCTCATCACCTGAAAAGACCTTCACCTCACCTGCTCTGCCGCTCGTGCCGTACATCGCATCCCCTACAGGGCCCCCTGTGTCTGACACTCACTGGGGTCTCCTCGCCGCCAACACCACGACCTCATCCTACAACACAACCCAGACAGGGCCCCTGACAGCCCAGTACGACTACTACGGGGCCATGCTGTTCACGGTGGCGACAGTGTGTGTGTACGGATTGAGCATCGTGTTCTTCATCGCTGGACACACGCAGGTTGGTACTAAACTGTAAATAAACAAGACAGGTTAATACATGATAGATAGATACAAAAACTGAAAGAGATAGTGATCCATTGCTGGTTTCTTTCAAATCGCTGGTCATATATAACCGCCATATTGATTCATTCATTGCTTTTTTTTCTTTTAAATCGCGGGTCATGTTATATAGCGTGGCGGCTGTGCTAAATAGATTACAAATAAATCAGTTGATCAATACATCAGTGAATAAATCATTCTTTATATACATGGAATCAAAGACACAGAGAAGGAAGAAAAAGTTTCCTAGGGATAAGTGTCACCTGTCACCTGTCAAATATCCTGGAGTCTTGGAAGACCGTTGGGGCGCCACGGAAGACTTCGCAACCAACTTCCTCCACTCCTCCCGGTTCTCAGACGCTCTTAGGCAGTTGCTGAACGTGAGGGCAGTCCATGCATGATGTTGTCCCTCCTGTCTCTTCCTCTGTCGTCCTCCTCCTTCTGCCTCCTCGCACTGTTCTTTGTAGAATGGTTCTGGCAAGTCCTGTTGATCTTGATACACGACCATACCATTTCATTTTCCTTGTTTTCACTGTGGACAACAGATCTTCGTATGGTCCAATGGCTTGTCTTACTCTGGTTTGGATCTCCAAGCTGGTAATGTGGTCTTTATATGAGATGCCAAGGACCTTGCCGGAGCATCTCATCTCTAATGCCTGAATCCTTCTCTCAAGTTCAGCTGTCAGTCCACGTCTCACAGGTATAGAGAAATATGGCAATGACCAGGAGCGCAACAGTCTGATCTTGGAAACTGATTGTGATGTTTCTGTCGTTCCAGATGGGTCTTAGTCTGGCTAGCGCTGCTGTCGTTCGCGCAGCTCTGGAGAGCACTTAGGGTTTTGATCCCTCAGCTGAAACAATTGCCTGGAGGTACTTGAAGCTCTGGACTGTCTCTAGTTTTCCTCCCTTGATGGCGATGTAAGCGCTGATGCTGTTGGTGTTGTTGGTCACAAGTTTTGTCTTTTGGGTTCTGATCTCCATGTCGAATGCTGCAGAACATTTGTCAAGGCGCTCTGCAAGTTCCTGCTCTTCTCCTGCTAGACTGTTGATGTGTCAGCAAAGCGTAGGTTTGTTACTGTCTTGCCACTAGTTCTTATTGAGCCTTGATGACCCTCCACTGTGTCAGCCATAATCCTGCTTCTTCTCCTTTTTCTTCTTCTTTTTCTTTTTCTTCTTCTTCTTCTTCTTCTTCTTTCTTCTTCTCTTCTTCTTCTCCTCCTCTTTTTCCTCCTCCTCCCTTCCTTTTTCTTCCTCCTCCTTCTTCTTCTCTTCTTCCTTCTTCCTCCTCCTCCTCCTCCTCCTCCTCCTCCTTTTCTTCTCCTTCCTTCTTCTTTTTCTTCTTCTTCTTCTTCTTCTTCTTCTTTTCTTCTTCAGAACATTATACAAAAAGGCTGCACGTAGACCACAGCGATTCGTCCTGAATTATGCCACGTCTTTACGACTGATAAACACATTTTGGGATGTTCGCTACAGCATACTTGTTACCTTGGGGCAAAGCTTGTGCGAAAAACGATTATTGCTGTGTCTGTCTGTCTGTCTGTCTCTCTCTCTCTGTCTCTCTCTCTCTCTCTCTCTCTCTCTCTCTCTCTCTCTCTCTCTCTCTCCATGTGTGTGTTGTTGTTGTTCTTCTATGTAACATCTTCCCACTTAACGTGATTACAGACAGATTGTGTAATGGTGTGTGTGTATGTGTGTGTGTGTGTGTGTGTGTATGTGTGTGTGTGTGTGTGTGTGTGTGTGTGTGTGTGTGTGTGTGTGTGTGTGTGTGTGTGTGTGTTTAAGTAATTTCTTTTTGTATATGAGGGGTTGTTGAAAGTTAAAGATAAATTCCCACTGGACTGTGTTGTGGGCATAATGAACAAAGAAAAAGCACCATTATTTAACATTTAAGGTAATGTCAGTGGGGTCGATCTGTCATGTGAAGTATTAGTACCAGCCTTGTGCACTGTATTCTTTGCTCTTGGACAGTCTAGTAATAGGTGGCTTACACTAAGAATTTCCCCACGTACACATTTAACATTTTTGCTGTATTTGTTCGAAGTGAATTCAAACGCATCCTATGAATTAAGGTCTCTCTAGATATCAGACTTTCGAATTTGTCTCATTCAGTCTTGGGGTGGATGTCAGGATTTGGTTGTATACAATTGTGATAATATTGACCATCTGTCTTTCAATAACCTCTCGAAACTGTTAAAGGATGCTTTATTAATCAACGTATAACATTCTGATAGGTTTATTAATCAACGTATAACATTCTGATAGGTCTAACGACATGGTCAGTGCAGTCGTGCCTTCAATATTGTGAGGTGTTGATGTTATAAAAGCTGCTCCTGTTGTATGGTCATCTAACACTGAGCCATCTGTGAAAATGTGAAGATGGTCCTAATACTGATTTTCCAAATGAGAGTTTACATGATTTTTAAAAAAGATATGGTGGGTCGTTTTTGTTCAGTTCAGTAAAGTTTGTATCACAATTTGCTTTGGTTTGTTCCCATTTGGGATAGGTGGAGATGATGAATTGACAGCTATTTTACTTTAGTTAATGTTTTGGGTTTTTTTTTTTTAGAAGATTAGATGTATATGACTGAATAGATTTAGTTGATTTTATGTGTGTTTAGAAGATTAGATGTATATATGACTGAATAGGTTTAGTTGTTTTATGTGTGTATGTGTGTGTGTGTGTGTGCGCGTGTGTGTGTGTGTGTGTTGTGTGTGTGTGTGTGTGTGTGTGTGTGTGTGTGTGTGTGTGTGCGCGCGCGCTTTTGCACGCGTGAGAGAGATCTGCAGAGAGACTGTGTGTGTGTGTGTGTGTGTGTGTGTGTGTGTGTGTGTGTGTGTGTGTGTGTGTAATAATAATGATAGCAATAAGAATAATTTAATTCATTTTAAGAAAAAGTGACACCTGTCCCTCGTGAAGCTCCAGGCGCCATTACAGTATAAAAGCCGAACGTTTAAGAATGAAGTGAAGAAAGGAAACACATAACATTAAGGCACATAATCTATCGCATCATAGACCAACATGCATTTAAAAACATAGAATTATACATGCAGATCATCATCCCCTACACTCTTTCCCTACGTTCTCCCCCCCCCCCCCCCCCCCCCCTCTCTTCCCTCTCTCCCAGCACACACAGACACCCAAGACACACACACACACACACACACACACACACACACACACACACACACACACACACACACACACACACACACACACTACGCACATACGTACAACACACACACACTATTCAGGATAAGCATAAACAGCAGGTTAATAGTGCTGCGCATAAAATAAATCATCGTTAACATAGTCATGGAAGAAAAAGGTCTTCAAGCCTGACTTTAAAGTGTTCAGAGAATGTGCGTTGCGAAGTGAAAGAGGTAAAAAAAAAAAAATAAATAAAAAACAGTGGGGCCAGCGAAAGAAAAGGAACGTTTGCCATATGTCTGCAGCCGCCGGACACGGGGATGGTTAAATGACCAGCATCCGAGGAACGTAGTGATCTTGATGGTGTGTATATTTTAATTTGGTTTGAAAGGTAGGAGGGGGCAAGATCGTGAAGGCATCGAAAACAGAGGGTGGCGATTTTGTGTGTTCAGTGCGGGCTCCGGATAGGAAGCCAGTGCAGCTCCCTCAAGAGAGGCTTTGCATGGTCAAATTTGCCTTTTCTAAGGACTATGCGCGCAGCATGATTCTGAGCCCTCGCTCATTTGTCCAGCAGTGTGTTTGGAAGACCAAGCAACAAAGAATGCAGTAGTCCAGTCTGGACAAAATAAACGTTGATATGAGCTTTTTTTCGTCGTATTGATGATAGGAAAAGGATGGATCTGACTGATTCTGCGGAGCTCAAGATAGATGGTCCTACACAGCTTTATATGGTCCTCCATTAAGAGAGCACACGATCCAGATGTACCCCAAGATGTGTGTGTGTGTGTGTGTGTGTGTGTGTGTGTGTGTGTGTGTGTGTGTGTGTGTGCCTGTGCGCGCGCGCATGCGTGCATGCACACATGAGAGAGATATATAGAAAGAGAGAGAGAGTTGTGTGTGTGTGCGTGCGTGCGTGTGTGTGTGTGTGTGTGTGTGTGTGTGTGTGTGTGTGTCCCGCAAAGCAACTGGAGACTGTCAGACAGATCTTCGTTCAGATCTACAGGATTGGTTGGAGTTTCGTTATTCAAATACAAACTTCCGGACCCACAGGTCTCTTCAAGGGGAAAAAAAAATTGTTCGCGAAGAGCGAAGGCGCCAGTATCCAGGAATGAGAGATAACCCTATTCTGTCAACTGGACAGCGAGCACAGTTTGTGTTCTTTAATGGACCGTGTTCATTGTCAGACGAGAGAGAAACGTAGTGGACTATGACATCAATTACTAATAGTCTGCAGTTCAAGTTCACTGCTTTCTTTGCTTTTCTTTCACTGCTGTCCACGATGGAAACGAGCTTTTGCTCCATCTTTAAAACATGACATGGAATCATGATTACGACAATCAGAAGTTAACGCTGTGGGTAGGAAGATGTGGAGGAAGTAAATCATTCTTCCCAGTTCTTTACATATCTTTGCCTACCCCTTCCTTCACATAAACCCACACACACACACACACGCGCGCGCGCGCGCGCGCGCGCTCACACACACTCACAGAGAGAGAGAGAGAGAGAAGAACGCGTAAAAATCGTGTCTCCATTTTTTTTTTCTTGAACATCCTAAGTACTATCACCTTCCTCTCACGGTCCCGAATTTCTCCCCCCCCCCCCCCCCACACACACACACACACCTGGTATCTGTCTCTAAGTCCTACGCATGTGCACACACAGACGCGCGCGCGCGCACACACACACACACACGTACACACACACACACACACACACACACACACACACACACACACACACACACACACACATACACATTAACACACACACACACACACATACACGCGCGCGCGCGTACCTGAACAATGAACATGCAATAAGTAATGTTCTGGCTGCGTCTAGTGTGAGGTATCGACAAATGGAGTTCAGTGTATGAGCACTGACATGTTCTGACTGATTCATTGAGAGATTCTGATCAGAGTTAAGGACAAGGTCAGGCGCGTGATTAGAGAAAGGAATAGCGGTCCATCCTAAACAGATGGTGGATGGTGCAGAAGAAGAATGTGCAGATGAAGAGGGGGGAAACGAAAGACTTCTTTCTGATCATCTTTCAATTGTTACTTTGACATCCATGATTTGGCGTAAGGTAAGGTGAGGTGATCTAAGGTAACATAAGGTAAGGTAATGTCGCTTACAGCCTAGCCGACTGCAGATATCCATATCAGAGCTGTAACCGCGTTGAAGTAAAGTCACAAGTCATTAAAACAACAATCAAAAAAAAAAAAAAAAAAAACTGATTCACGACCACCCTAGTTCAAATAAAAGAAATATAAAACACACACACACACACACACACACACACACACACACACACACACACACACACACACAAGTAAAAACACAATAGAAGGAATTTTATCTAAACTATGCGCACTCACACATTCCACCTTACATGGGTTATGCAAACAAGCGTAACAAACATATGTATGTATATACACGTCTTGCACGTCACAAACCCATAATCATGAGTAAAGAGTCATAATTGTGATGTTGATGAGATTGAGAGAACCACACCAACTCACTTTTAAATCACAACTGTTTTGTTGACCATCTTCAGAAAGGCATTTCAAACGTCAAATCGTGCATTCTATGTCATGTACCACTCACAATGAAACCTAGTCCTTGTGTTTTTTTATATTTCTTTTTTTGGAACTAAAGCCACGACGAGACCCTCTTCTTAATTCTCTCATCTTTGTTATCAATTCACTTATCCATCAGCTTGTGATCTCAAAACTTAGTGGATGTGGTGTAGCGTATAAGGACTCGTTCGCACGCAGTGACGCCCCCTTTGATGAAGCTGAGACTGAAACTGAACTAAAAGATGAAACTGCTATGTTATGAATGTTAATGATTTGGTCTAATCCTTTTTAATTTCTTTAAAATGCGTGTGAACAGAACACCGTCTTTTTTCCATTGCAGAAGCGGGAGCTGAACAAGGACGAGGAACGGCAGATCTCCAGCTACCTGAAACGTCTGCACCTGGAGGAGCCCTCCCAGAACGACCGCAAGTTCCAAGTCATCAAGCTCAAGTCGCAGTTCCTGGCCGCCTCCGCTCTGGGGCAACGTCATAACCGCCGGGTGTCGCTCATGCCCCGACTGTGCGACCATTTCATGAGGCGTGGGGGAGAGATAGTCCACGACGAGAGTGACAGCGAGGGTGACGAAGACGTCAGGGAGGAGAAAGCCTCACATTCCACAAACGCCTTGTTCTTCAACGGGGAATGTCGGGTGCAGATCGTCAATGAACAGTTAGCCTCTAACGCTGCTGTTCCCGTTCCTTTTCGTGGGAGACGCCACGCGTGCGTGGGGTTCGGGGTGGCGGCCCATCCCGGGACTGTGGAGGTAAAGGTCCACGGGACGGTCCTGAGGGTGGCAAGGTGACCTCAACGCGGCCTCCATGGCGCCTCTGTTCTCTGCCCAGCATCGACGAAGACAAGATCTCCATGCGTTCCTTGAGGGACCTGCCGTCCCCACCGGACTCTGCCCACATGCAGCTCTTAGATCTGGAAGACCCTGAACCGGACGTGTCACCGGGGACTTCAGGCTCTCCTGAATGTCTGTATGGAGAGGAACCTCAACCCCCGTCGTACTCAGAGTCCGCGCAGGAGCCAAACGGATCGGAATCGCATGGGTCAGCGGGAGAGGAAGCGGGCATGGAACCTCGTGGACGGGTAATGGTCACCAGGTTGTAGGCAGAGGTTGTCTCCCATTCTGACCATCACGCCCCTTTCCCTCACATGTCCAAGATGACCCACGGCGGCCTCCTCCGCTTCCTTCTTCTGTCAATGCATGTCAGACAGTGTAGTCCTTCAAAGCAGCTATGAGTGAAGTGCTTCTTGAGAAACAAATGTTACAGTGCTTGTGACTGCATTTCTAGATAAGCTGGTTACGGCGCAAACTGTCGCCTCAGAATAAAGTTGTCGTCGGCGACAGTGTGTGGCCGGAAGTGAAAGCACAGACTCTCTTCTCCGGCATGTATCGTCGCTAGGGTAAAAGCACGTGTGGGAAATGTGTCCAAGCACACACACACACCCACACGCGCGCGCACTTGTTGCACATGTGGTCATAGCAAATCCTACCATTATCCGCCACCATTGGCATCACGTTTCATCAACTTGTCTGTAGTTCTTGCAGACGTTGATATTCACTTTCTACATGCGGAGAGAGAGAGAGAGAGAGATGTAGTTTGTGTGTGTGTGTGTTTTAAAGAAATGACGCTGAACGCCCACAGTAAGTAAAAAGGAACCTGGCATGTGCTACATTGAATTCCCAGGACAAAAAAAAATCCATAGAGATGGACTGTGAAGATAGATGATCACTGCCATCATCGAGTGGCACTGGAGCCACAACCATCAGCAGGACTGAAACATGGCCACGGGATCTGCCAGCTGAACCAGATTCCCATCTTTGGCATTACTCGTCCGTCTCCACCAAATCAAGGAACGTGCCTTCCAACAAAAAAACCATGACGATGGAAGGTTGAGGTATGCACACCAACGACAGGGTAGTCGATAACCATTGCTTTGAAAGTGTTGTCGTTTAATAATTACGATTTGA
>JADBJO010000989.1:365351-372851 GCA_016801955.1 Conus betulinus | reverse complement strand
AACACAGAGAGACATTAACAGAGACTTCAACAAAACAAAACGTGTGGAATGGAGGAGAAACATGGGTGAAGGATCGAAAACATACTTTAGAAACGTAGTTATAGACGGTTTGGGTCCGATAGTCCGACACTTCACGATTCCGACGTTTCGATAGTTCGACAAATCACGATTCCGACGTGTCGACAATCCGACAATTTTGTCGGACCAACGAAACTTGTTTTGTAATGTTTTATTTTGTGCCAATAGTTCGACACATCACGATTTCGACGTTTCGATAATCCGACATAATGATACACCGACACATTTTTTCCGACCAAATGCAATCTTTTTGTACTCTCAGTTTACAACACGGAGAGAATGGCAGACACTCTATGTTGCCCCAGGTCTATGTTCCCCCGGGGCTATGTTGCCCCAGGAAGTGGGGTAAAATGTTGACAATACCAGAGAGAGAGAGAGAGGGGAGGGAGAGATTTTTACTTTCAATATGTCAGACTAACGGGAATTATAAAACTGGGTTGTGTGTCGGATTATCGAAACAAGTTGGAATATCGGAATCGTGGGATGTCGGACTATCGCAACTTTTTTTTTACAGTGTCGGATTATCGAAACATCTGAACGTGGGGTGTCGGACTACCGATGTGTCGGACTATCGAAACGTCGGACTACCGGGCCCAGCCCGTTATAGACTCAGAATCAAAAACTTACTTGGAGAATATTTCGACAGGGTCGCCCTTTCTTCTTCAGCTCACTGTTGCTGTTGTTGCAGCGAGGCCTGGTAGGACGACTGTTGTGTGGGGTGAACGGTTGTCAGGATCTGATTGTAGATGGGGGGAAGTTCAAAGCCTTGATCTCTGTTCAGGCTGGGGTGCTGGCCTTAATTTCGATGGCTTCTTTAACTTTTCTTTTTAGAGGAAGGGCTCTGTAGATAAGATCTTGGTTTCTTGGGGGCTGAAACTGTGGCTTGTAGATGTTCATGTATGGCAGAAGTAGATCGGTTTTTTGGTGTTCCTGTAGACGGGTGGGTGAGTGGTCTTGCTGTCTCGCCAATGTAGGTATGGGTACAGTCTTGACACCCTACCTGGTACACTACACCACACTACTTGAGGGGGTCCGTTTTGTCTTTGACATGGGTCAGTTGCTGGCGTAGGGAGTTGGTGGGTTTGTGGAACACTTTGCATCCATGTTGTTGGAAGGTTATGGCTAGACGCTCTGAGACGCCTTTAATGTAGGGGATCCTCACTTTCACACTGTCCGTATCTGTAGAAGAAGGGTAGCGAACTCGAGGGTTGTCCCACATTCATGCAGGGTATCCATTAGCGGAAAGGGCAGTTTTGATGTGTTCTTCTTCTTTCAGCTCTTCCTCCTTAGTGGAACACAGCACAGAGGCTCTGTGCATGAGGATGTTGACAACAGATCTCTTGTGCTGGAGGGGGTGGTGATGAGTGTGTCCAGGAACGGAATCTTCCGTTCTGCTTCAGTTTCCGAAGTGAATTGGATACTGTCGTCAAAGGAATTCAGGTGAGTGGTGAAGCTGTCAACCTCCGTCTCCTGTATGCAAGTCATGGTGCCATCCACATAGCGGTACCACATGCTGGGAGGGTTGGCAGCGGTCTCAAGGGCTACTTTTTCAAAATGTCCCATGTAGAGGTCGGCTACCACTGGAGATACTGGCGAACCCATGGCAGCTGCTTGTTTCTGCTGGTAGAACTTACGGTTAAACGAAAAGTAGGTGCTAGTGAGGCACACAGTTCCAACAGTTCTAGCACCTGTTCTGTAGTGAGTTCACACCGGTCACGAAGGTGGTAGTCATCCTCAATCTTCTTCCGAATGACTTGGAGAGCCTTGGGTACAGGGATGCTAGTGAAAAGTGTACAAACATCATAGGAGACAAGTTGCTGGTTTTCCCATCTTCTGTACAAAATCTGTGCTGTTAACTATGTGGTGCTCGGTCTGCCCAACTGAATGTCCCAATATTTGTGACAGGAATTTGGAGGCATTGTACATGACACTGCCACAGCTGGACACAATGGGGTGGAGAGGGACATCCTTCTTGTGTATCTTAGATAATCTATACAGCTTAGGCGTGGACTCTGAAGTGGGGTAAAGACGCTGGTAACGATTACGGGAGATAGAATCTTCTTTTTACCATTTCTTCAGTAGGTTGATAAGCTGGTTTTTTTCACTTTCTTCGTAGGGTCAGTCTTGAGTTTTTAAATAGGTATCTGTATCACATACAGTCTTGAGTTTTTAATAGGTGTCTGTATCACATACAGTCTTGAGTTTTTAATAGGTGTCTGTATCACATACAGTCTTGAGTTTTTTAATAGGTGTCTGTATCACATGCGTGCTTGATCAGACTGATCAGAGAGACACAACTAACTGTGTCCGTGCTCCATTGGCATCACATGGAGACATTCCACAGTCTATAATTCTGCGGTATTCTCACCACCAACAATTAAAAACAACAGAACCCAACAGCACCCCCAAAGCAACCAGCGAAGGGTAGGAATGTAAAACAAAGAAAGTGTGGTAAGAAATGTGTTGCTAAAAAACTAAAATCGTCATGTAAACCGTATTAGATGAAGGGGAAAATCTTTGAGCCTATGCCTGAGGATCCATTTAAGGATGCAAGGGGGGGTCAAAAGGTGTCTACAGTCAGAGAGCTCAGATTTGCTTTTAAATAACTCCAGAATTGTCAGTCACATGAGTGCTGACAGCAGCTAAGAATTGGGCGGATACTTGTAGATAGATAGATATGTACATAGATAGATAGAGATAGATACAAATCGTCGCGATAGATAGATGGATACATAGATGGATAGAAATTGTCGCGATAGATAGATAGATAGATAGATAGATAGATAGACAGATAGAGATAGAAATAGATAGACAGAGATTGATTGATTTATAGACAGACAGAAAGATAGATACAAATTGTCGCCAGCGACAGTTTGTGCGGAAGACAAATTGTGCCGTTACCTAGGCTACAGAGTCTCTCTCTCTCTCTCTCTCTCTCTCTCTCTCTCTCTCTCTCTCTCTCTCTTTCTCTCTCTTGAAATGCGATGTGACCATGATTCAAGACCACTCCCCTTTTCAACGTCTTACTCATTTCATAATGTATTGTTGTATCTCTCAATGCCAGTAACATCAAGAAGATATTGGTGCTCGCTGGTAGTTGCTTTTGAAAGAAAATTCCGTATTTATTTTTTGCCATATTGTTGTCATGTTATGGTCTTTACTTTGTGTGTTCTTAAAACATGGTAGAATAGAAAGACAGATTTGAACACAGACTGTACCTAAAATCTTTATCCTTGAGAAATACAGATTTTGAGTCTCTTGAGTCTCTGTCTGTCTGTCTGTCTGTCTATCGGTCTGTCTGTCTGTCTGTTGTCTGCCCCCTGTCTGTCTGTCTCTGTCTCTGTCTCTGTCTCTCTCTCTCTCTCTCTCTGTCCCTCCCTTTTCGCATGTAGAAACGGGAATATTTTGGAAACAAGTGTAAATCTCTCTCTGTCTTCTGTCTCTCTCTCTCTCTCTCTCTCTCTCTCTCTCTCTTCTCTCTCTCTCTCTCTCTCTCTCTCTCTCTCTCTCTCTCTCTCTCTCTCTCTCTCTCTCTCTCTCTTCATTTGCTTGGCCCGTCGGTGTTTTCGATAAGACAGCCAGTTTGTCAAAGCTGATTTGAGTTTTTCTCGGAATAGATTAAAAAAAAAGAACTATGTCTCTCTCTCTCTCTCTCTCTCTCTCTCTCTCTCATTTTTGCTTAGCGCATCGGTCATTTTGTTAAGACATCCAGTTTTGTCAAACTGATTTCGTGTCAGTTTTCCTTGTAATAGGTCGTGAAATACAAAATAACATACCCACCTCTCTCTCTTTTTTACGTAGGTGTGCATAAACTCTGTCATAAACTCTGTCTTCTGTCTGTCTTTCTCTGTCTTCCCCCCCCCCCCCCCGCCTTCATTTCTTCCTTCCCCCCCCCCCCCCCCCCCCCCCCGCCTATTTCTTTCGCTTCCCCTCTCTCTCTCTCTCTCTCTCTCTCCTCCTCCCTCTCTCTCTCTCTCTCTCTCTCTCTCTCTCTTATCGTAACCTTGCCAGCCAGTGTGTCTGCTCTCTCGTTTCCTTAAATCTAGCATGTCCAGGGCAGTATATCCATATGAGTCTCTCCAGTGGAAGGCCGCGCATTAGTTTATTGCAAGCAGAGCTTCCCATTCCACTTTTCACTTTCTGAAGTAGGTTCATGGAGTCAGTCAGTATCATGGCTTGTTGAGTTTTAAACTGGTCTGTGGATGAAAGCCAGTGGAGTGTTTGTGTCACTGCTCTACCTCCGTTGTTAGACTTGAAGTTGTTAAACTGTACGCACCATTGTCCTCCTGAATAGTTCGGTCATTTTGCTTCACTGTGTATTCTCAGCCTGACTTACTTTTGGTAACAGAACCGTCAATGTGTATCCCCAGTGTCATCTTTTGTACCAAGGTCTTCCACCTGCATCTGGATTTCTGCGTTGGTTTTGCCTCCTGGCCATTTTCGAGAATTTTTTCCAAGTTCTGGAGCGATGCCAATTTGTTTCAAGTGATCTAGATACTTTTATGATTCCTTCGTTTCTTTGAGCTCTGAATGTTCTCCTGTGTTGTAATGAGTGAGATTACTGATATCATGCTCTATCTCACCGATAAATTTTCGAAAAATTGAATTTTCAAAATGTTGAAGAAAGGATTGAATTTAGCACCAAAATGGCATGTCTAAACTACGTATTCTTTCCACAATCCTGTCGTTGTTGAGAAGGCATTTTGAAAGTCAATAAACCCAGTTTCGAGTGTGTGTGTGTGTGTGTGTGTGTGTGTGTGTGTGTGAATGTGTGCACGAGAATATATGACAGAAACAGAATATTCCACCAGACTGAAAACGCATGTCTACGACCCCCTGCCTACCCCCTTTGCCTGTCTGTCTGTGTCTGTCTTCTCCTCTCTCTCTCTCTCTCTCTCTACCTATCCCCTATCTGTCTGTCTACTCTCTCTCTCTTCTCTCTCTCCTCTCTCTCTCTCTCTCTCTCTCTCCCCTTCTCTCTCCTCTCTCTCTCTCTCTCTCTCCTCCCTCTCTCCTCCCTCCCTCTCTCTCTCTTTCCCCTCCCTCCTCCTCTCTCTCTCCCTCCCTCCTTCTCTCTCTCCTCTCTCCCTCCCTTTCCTCTCCCTCTCTCCCTCCCTCCCTCTCTCTCCTCTCTCTCTCTCTCTCTCTCTCTCTCTCTCTCTCTCTCTGTCGATTTTCTCTCTCCCTTGTTCGTATCCATGACTACGAAGATGCCAGTCTGAGCCCTGGGTTTCGTGGTGATCAAATATTTGACTGTCGATCTGTCATAAACAGCCAGCCATTTCAGGACATCAACGGCCGTAAATTAAAGGAAACAGACACCCCGGGCAGGAATCTAATGAAGGTTTTGCCGGTGGCAGATGGTCCCCTTTCTAATCAATTTGTTCATGCTGACGTCACACAGGCGGGGAGTCAATGATCTCCAGACCACATGCTAAGTATCGTGATCCACACACACACACGCGCGCGCGCGCACACACACACACACACACACACACACACACACACACAAGGGCACACACACACACACACACACACACACACAAGGGCACACACACACACACACGCAAGGGCACACACACACACACACACACACACACACACACACACACACACACAAGGCACACACACACACACACACACACACAAGGCACACACACACACACACACACACACACACACACACACACACACACACATGCGCGCGCGCGCGGACACATGGACATGCGGACGCACGGACATAGATTTTTATCGAAATAATTGACAAAAATCTTCAGACACTGTCCGAAAAAACCTTCTTGCCGGCATCCAGGCAAGGGAAGCTACAGAGAGAGAGAGAGAGAGAGTCAGCTCTAAGAGCATTTATCCGTGTATGTGTGTTCGTGTGTGTACTGCACGGGACACTTTGCAAGACGACAGCCCCAGTGACGGCACGGAATGCACGTGCAAAACGGTCTGACGACCAGCTTGCTGAACAGTGCGAGTGAACTTCATCCAGCGTTCGGTGACAGTGAGGCAGACCGACCTGACCGCGATTGTGGACGGACTATCAATCGGCTTTAGACGGTGAAAAAGAAAAAGGAAGTTATCTTGAATTCTATCGAGGTGATAATTAGGCACAGTCTGTGACAGCTGTTGGGGCATAGCACGTCAGTTGTTGTGAGTGAAGAAAACAAGACCACTGTGCATTGTGATCACTGTCAGAAATTCTGCCTCAGAACGTGACATAGGACAGATGAGTGGTTTTGACGACGTGACATTTTCAATGAAATCATGACATGTTTCAAATCAACAAGCAGAAGAAATGAAAAGACTACGCCAAATGGAAGACCGTCGCCGCTCATAACGCAACTGGTGTTTCAAAATTCGGCCAGCGAGTCACCTCACGTTGAAAGTCAACTGGTGCAGATGGGAATCTTCTGGTCGCGGACTGTGCCAGCTGTTTTCTAAGGGTGAGTGCTCTTCGCTTGTTGCCTTGGTCGTTCCCCGTCATGTGCGTCCCGTACTGCGAAGACCTTTTGCTTGTGTAATTTTACGTCTCATATGTTGCTTTTCACATTGTTGCCATTGTGCGTTTCTGATTATGCTCCCCACCCCTCCCTTAGGCTGTGAATGAGCGGAGTGCCTACTACAGTAAATATTCGTGTTCGTATTCTCTCTCTCTCTCTCTCTCTCTCTCTCTCTCTCTCTCTCTCTCTCTCTCTCTCTCTCTCTCTCTCTCTCTCTCTCCGTGACTCCCATTTCCTCTCTTTCTCTCCCTCTCTGTCTCTACCAGCCTCCCTCTCTCCTCTCTCATGCCCTCCCTCCCTCCCTCCCTCCCTCCCTCTCTCTCTCTCTCTCTCTCTCTCCCCTCTCCTCTCCTGCCCTCCCTCCCTCTCTCTCCCCGTTCCTCTCCCGCCCGCCCTCCCTCCCTCTCTTCCTCTCTCTGTCTTTCCATTCCTTACCCCCCCCCCCCCAACTTTTCCCCTTCTGTTTCATTCCTTTAAAACTCTTTCTCCTCACTTTCTCTAATAAGTCCTGCCTATCCTTCATTTCATCTCACCCCCCCCCCCCCCCCCCCCCACCCCAACCCCGCCACCCTGCATCCCCGCGCTTCTTCCCCTACCTCTCCATCCTTCCTTATCCTTATTGGGGCTGCAATAGCTCAGTTGGTAGAGCGCCGGACTCGTGATCCCGAGATTACGGGTTCGAATTTCGGCACAGGGGGATTTTTCCCATGGAGTTAACATTGGTTCTGACTCCATTCCCCATACAGTCCTTCGAATGAGACTACAAACCGAGGTTCCGTGTGTGAACGCACGCACATCATCTTGCACACGCGTCAAATCCCATCACCACCTTTCGGAAGAGGCGGCCAGTTGGCCGTTGGTATGGATGACTCGTTACACATAGCATGCACCTTGCCCGAAGCTGGAGTATGGC
>JADBJO010000989.1:347851-357851 GCA_016801955.1 Conus betulinus | reverse complement strand
CTGTCTGTCTGTCTGTCTGTCTGTCTCTCTCTCTCTCTCTCTCTCTCTCTCTCTAACACTTCGAACGCTCCAGACCAGATGGGCTGATTGCAGGTGGCAAGAATGGAGTTTCTACATGAATGATAGTAGTAGATTTGATCTGTTTAGACAGTACAGCTCTTTGCACTGTATTCCCAGGGAGCTGTCAGTGAAAATGAACGGACATCTAAAGTGTATAGAGACAGGATTTAAATTTGGAATATTGGATATCTCAGTTCATCATTTTCGTTATAGGCAGCATTGTAAATTCTGATCTTACTTGTCCATTATGCGAAAACCATGTGAAAATGAAGGCTGTTTTGTATTGCAGGTACAGCCTTGAATGATCTTAAAGATAAGTTCATTGCTCCTATATAGTCATTCGTGTTTAGTCTCGTCTTACTCAAACTTGTACAAAAGAGGGTGTTGTGGACAAGTTTATCTTGCATTTATACAAAGCTTTTAAATTCCGGAACATAGCGTGTTCTTGATTACGTGCTGTTTTCATTTTGTTCATATGATTATATTCTCTTTTTTCATGTTTAATCCACCCCTTCATTTTAAGGGGCCATGGCCTATAATGAACAGATCATATCTGTATCCGTCTGTATCCGTCTGTCTGTCTATCTCTCGCTCGCTCGCTCGCTCTCTCTCTCTCTCTCTCTCTTCTCTCTCTCTCGTTCTGTCAGCACTACAGATGAATGGAAATGAGTTATTTTTCGCTTTCCTAATATCGTTTCTTCGTTTTAACAGTTGACCTGGTTCTGTTCCACCATTCGTCTCTTTAAAGAACAATAAATGTTCTGGTGAAATTCGGAGCTGGCACCTTTGAGCTTATTGTTGGGGTGGAATTAGTGTTCACCATGGGTTTTTGAAAATGTAATTATGCACAATGGTTTGTGTGTACACATGTAACTTGCATCTCTTTTAATAGATTACACACACACACACACACACACACACACACACACACACGAAAAATAAATGAGTAGCTAGTTATTAGTTGTTGGCTGTACACGTCCTCCTACTCCCCTACCCGCAGCCACCCTCTCCCCATCATGTGTGTGTGTGTGTGTGCGTGCATGCTTTTGTGCGTGCGTGCGCGCGCGCACGTGTTTGTGCTTGCGTGCGCGCACACGTGTGTGTGCGTGCGCGCGCGCGTTTGTTGGTATCTATATCCATACGTGCGTGTGTGTGCGCGGGCGCACGCGCTTGTGTGTGTTGAGTGTGTGTGTCTGTCTGTGCATACGTATATGCGCGAAAGCCAGATACAAAGGTTTTTTGTTTGCTGTGCTGATAAACAAAACAATGAGGATTTGATACGGATTTGATAGACATGCAAACTAGTGAAATAATTCCAGACGCTTTTCGTCAAAGCATTCAAAGAAGCGATGATCTAACCATATGTAGCGGACTAGAAAAATGAGGTTTTTTAGTCCAAGAACGCTTCACATTCTGAGAGAAAACGCACACAAAGACACAAACCAAGGTGCAAATAAAGTTTATTTCAATATACAATGACAAAGTGGGACATTGTCCACAACTAGGTCGTCTTCAGACCGTACGATTAGCAAGCACAAAACAATGCTCCCCGGCCCAGATCATTGTTAGCATGGAAATTTAAAAGTAGACAAAAATACACGATACACCTCTCTCTCTCTCTCTCTCTCTCTCTCTCTCTCTCTCTCTCTCTGTTGTCTGTCTCTGTCTCTGTCCTGTCTCTGTCTGCCTCTATCTCTCTCTCTCTCTCTCTCTCTCTCTCTCTCTCTCTCTCTCTCTCTCTCTCTCTCTTTCTCTATCTGCCTCTATCTCTGTCTGTCTGTCGTCGCTCTCTGTGTGTCTATGAGAAAAACTGTACAATCTCTGAAATAGGAACTGGTGAACATCTCTGAACAGTCACCCTGACGCGCGCGCGCACACACACACACACACACACACACACACACGCACACACCACACCACACCACACCACACCACACCACACATGCAACTCTCTCTCTCTCTCTCTCTCTCTCTCTCACACACACACACACACACACACACACACACACACACACACACACACACACAGGGCAATGAGTTATTAGCTAATGGCAGTGCGGAGGATGTATCAGCCTACTCCCCTTCCTCTGGCCACCCCCTACCCCTCCATGCCCCCACCTTCCTCTACCCATCACATCGGTCCCTCCTCTCCCCCTTTACCTTGGTCCACTGGTGACCTCCACTGGCCAGGGCTGGTTTGTCGCTTGTGGATCATTCTGGCCAGAAAGTCGCAGGTGGCAGAGGCGAACATGGCCATTCCTGTAAGCAAAGTGTGAGGTATACGTCAACAACATTTGAGTTTTACGTCAGCTAACTTAGTTCTACGTCAGGAAAGTGTAGGTTTTACGTCAACAAAATTCGAGTTTTACGTCAGCATGGTGTGAGTGACACGTCAACAAAATTTGAGTTTTACGTCAGCAAAGTGTGAGTTATAATTCAACAAAATTTGAATTTTAGGTCAGCCAAGTCTGAAAACAGATATATACGACGACAAAGGTTGGCGTCAGAAAAAAACTAAATGTCAGTAAAGCATGATATTTACGTCCAGAAAAAAAAAGTTAGAAATATGTATTCGCCGGTAAATCTGAACATTAAAAAAAAAATCTGAACATTAAAAAAAATTGCGCCAACAGCAATGCACACTCCCTTAGCTGGCGTGCGCCTTCGGAAAACTTCCCAGGTATGGGAAGGTGCTGTTGATCGTATGTATGTACCGGCTTGCGGGCTCTCTCTTTCTCTCGCTTTGTCTCATGGTGACCAGGGATAGTGCAGACAGAGGCACTGACCCACTTCTCACTGCACGCGCGTAAAGTGCAGATCAATGCCATGGTAGGCCTTCATTCGGGGGGGGGGGGGGGGGGGGGGTATGTATGTATGTGGGGGGGGGGGGTGCAGTACTGCTTCATATCAGAAATTGCTTTTTTCTTTATAAATATTCTTTCTTTGTGGTGGATTTCATCCTCAGTACATTGATTACAATACACATGCTTGTAATTAATCGACAAAATAAAGGTAAAATATTCTGTTTGTGATTGCTTAAATATACGCTGCTGCTGTAAGAGTAGGAGGCTCACAGTTGTCGAAAGGTATATTCTCAAGTTAAGCAACGTATTTTTTTCCTAGCAAATTTTAATACCAACCAAAACGAATCGCATATCAGAGAAGTTTGGGTTTTACGTCAGCAAGGTTTCAAAAGACAAGCACACGCCATTTTCTGGGGTTTTTTTTTTTTTCACCTCAGCGAAAGTCGTACGGTCAGCAACCTTTGATGTTAATGTCACCAAAGTTGACGTCACAGATGTGATTGGAGTTTAATCAATAAATACAGTACACGCAATACATACACGCACACCACACACACACACACACACACACACCGAACGCACAGAGAGAGAGAGAGAGAGAGAGAGAGAGAGAGTGAAAGATTGTACAATGGCGTTGTTCATCGTGAACTAACCGAGGAAAATGAAACTGTGTCCGTATGTGCCTCCTTGGTCCACAGTCAATCCTGTTGGCAACACACACACAACACACACACACGCACACAGAGAGAGAGAGAGTCGGTGACAACCTCCGTTTCCTGTGCTGTTTGGTTTTCGAAATTGTCATGAGAAGATATTTATAGTCAACATGTCCACTTTTCTGACGATCTTTTCATGAGGTAATCATGGTGAGCAACAATGAACGCCAAAACTGAACAATGATTTATAATCAAGCAACCTAACTGCAGCACACACCTTTGCGTTCCTTGCTTAAAAACCCACTAATGTTGATGAATGATATTCACACCGAAGAAACATTATCTCATATATTGAACGTCTTGTGCCTCTAGGACCAGCCCCGACTTAAATCTGTGTCAGAATTCCGTTCAAGCGGGACTTGGAGAAATGGTTTTCTGCCAGGCGATTTAGGTGTCGTGAGCAGCGTTCATTTGGAGTTTTGGGGCGTGTAATCATTTCGTCACAGGAGCAAGAGTTGGTTCCGTTTATCTACTACTAATTTTGTTCTGTGGCACAGCTTTGTTGTCCTGGTGGTACAGGCATGGTACTGCGTTAGTCTGGTGTTCCCCTGTTCTGACTCCGGAATACTGATTCCTCTATCGTATCAGTGACAGTTGGTGTAGGTTTCAACTTCAGTACGTTAATGTCACTCACCTCATCCGTAATAAACCCCAACCAGGTGAAGTCATTGATCTGTTGTTTTTTCGGCTGTCGTTGGATCAAATTCACACTACGTGAACCTTAGAAAATACAGGACAAAGGAGGGGGGAAGGTGTGGAAGATAGGGGGGGGGGGGGGGGGGGGGGGCAGATCAGATATTGTTCATGAGACAAAGAAAAAGAAATAATGCTGCTAATCGGAAAAGAACGAGGATATTATGTCAGGAATGCAGGTGGGAGAGTTCTCTCTGTCTCTCACTTTCGCTATCTGTCTGTCTGTCTCTGTCTGACTCTCTCCCCTGTCTGTCTCTCCCTCCCTCCCTCTCTCTCTCTCCCCTCTCCTTTCTGTCTCTGTGTAGCTTGCAATGGCCATGGCAAAAAGGTATGTGTATGGGGCAAAAAAGTATGTGTACGGGGTAAAAAAAGGCAGGTGTATGTGAGAAAAGGTATATGTATGGGGGCAAAAAAAGCATGTGTACGTGGGGAGAGAAGGGGGAGCACGTGTACGAGACAAAAACGTGTCTACGGGGTGCAAAAAGGCTTGTGTACGGGACAAAAAGGTATGTGTACGGGGCAAACAAGCATGTTTATGGGGCAAGAAAAATATTTTATGGGGCAAAAAAGGTATTGTATGGGGAGAGGTTATGTGTATGCGGCAAAAAGACACGTATGGAGCAAAAAGGCGTGTGCATGGGGCAAAAAAAAGGAATGTGTACGGAGCAAAAAGAATGTGTGTGTGTGTGTGTGGGGGGGGGGGGGGTGCAAAAAGGTATGTGTATGGGGCACAAATGCATGTGTATAGGGCTAAAAAGTTATGTGTATGGGGCGAAAAGGGCACGTAGTCCGCCGGTAATCTTTTCCACCCAACGCTTGGTGTCAAAAAGCTGGAGTTGTAATTTCTTATCAGGTGTTTCCAATGTCCCCCATTGGTTTACTATGAAGTCACACGATGACAAACTATTTTATTGGTAATGAGCCCTTGCATCCATATCGGATTTTCAGGTGTTTTTTTTTTCATTTTGGCCATGAGGGCAGATTCACGATGTCTTCAAGCTGTTGTGTGAAAATCTGTACTATCTGAAAGAAGCAAGGCTGTTACATATTTGCCGCATGCAAGCAGTTTAGTTGCCTGATTCATTGCACATAGTAAACTCACATAATCCAACTTGGCTTTATTTGGCGGAATACATTGATACATCGCCTATCTTAATTCTGTGTTTAGTAAGATATTTGAATACACCCACTCTCCTAATCTGCTAAAATGAAATCGAATGATCCTATTTTGATTAGTGCCAGTTGAATTTTCGTTGCAATGATTGCATCAAACACCTTTTGATATTTTTTCAAAGTGAAACGTGTTTGAGACAGTATCAGTTTTGCAGTGGTACATGTATTTACGTCTTGAAGCTGAGGAATAGCTGGAAAGGTCACCGCGATATTCATCAGTCTGTCGAGAATGGATGGGTGTCAGCTCTTTGTAATAGCACAAAAAAGCCAACGCTTAAGTTTTCACACAGACTCTGGCTGAAACCAATTTATTGCCAAACTGATTCATAGTTGTACTGACATTTAAGAAAACATCATGAAAAGAATGTCAACATGTTATTTTTTTTTAAAAGAAAAGGAACATAATTCTCACACACACACACACACACACACACACACACTCACACGCCCTCCTATTCAACGCCCTCCTAAGTTCAGAATTAAGTGACGACAAGAACATCTCCTTCGTGAGCCATACCAACCTCCTGGTCAACTCTTGGAACCTCAAGGATGGCCTCCATCCCACAACCGAGGGGCCAGTGTCATCGCAAAGAACATCGGCGACACATCAGGGACGTCTTCTGGCAGAGACCACGGAAGGTCATTTTCCTTTTTTCTTTTATTTCGATTATCCTTTGTCCCATTTATTTTTCTTTCTGGGGACCCATGTCTTTGGACAAAGGCTTTAAAGTTTTCCAATGGAACAGTAGATCCATCTCAACTAGCCATGACCAGTTAGTTCAACATCTCGTACATGAAAAATATAATGTGTTGGCCTTGCAATCACTGAATGTACGAAAAGATAAACTGCCCAAGCTTTGTCATTATTACTATCCTCCAGTAATCCAAAAGGTGGATACCAACGAGAAAGTCAATGTAGCCATTTATATTGAAGAAGGGGTAAAGTACACGCCGTGTATTAGTCCTGTTCCACCAGACATTCCAGGGTCACATTCTTGCGCTATTAAAGTCCAGGTTGGCTCAGACACATTAACGATTGTGTCAGTTTATCTGCCACAAGGGCCCAATGATACAAATACCGAAATGGCTTCGTACCTTGCGGACAGATCAAAACAACAAATTCTAATCACTGGAGATTTTAATGCTCATTCTCCGTTTTGGGGAAAATGACTGCCAAATTAGTAACAAATAACCGATTCATTGAGAACCTGGTGGACTCATCTCTTTATCTCTGTTGAATGACGGCAGAATAACGCGCATCCCCGACAATCCTAAACACAAACCCAAGCGCTATAGATCTAACGTTAGTCTCTCCAGATCTAGCAACTATATGTGATTGGAATACCCTTGATGACACATTGAACAGCGATCACATACCTATAAATCATCAATTTTGAAAAACGCAAGATCTGAACCAACTGATCAGACTCGAGAAAAAGTTCCAAAATTTAACTATAAGCTCGCCAACTGGAATACGTTTTCAGAATTATTAAGAATTATTTCAAATAAACTGTGATGACATTACCACCCAAGATGTTGACAAGATAGATAGGATAATGTTGCTTACCCCAGCCGACCGCAAAGGGCCATATCGCTGAGATGTTGACAAGCTATATTATCTCTTTCAAAACGCTTTGCTGTCTGCCGCAAATCAATCAATCCCAAGGATAAAATCTATGGGTTCTAAAAAGCATTTGGGCAATGTCTGGTGGAATGAAGCTTGTGAGGAGGCAAAAAAGGAGAAAAAGTTAAAGTTAAAAGCATACAAACGAAATAAGTGCGCTGAAAATCTTCTTGAGAAAAAGAAAGCAAAAAAATAAATTGAATAGAATTATAGCACAGGCAAAGCGACAATACTGGTCATCTTTTTGCAAAAATGAGGTATCTAATTTCAAAGACTTGCAAAAAAGTATGGAAAAAAAAAAATTAAAAACAATGAAAAATGGAATTAAACTTCCACAATACTCTATTAAACTCGGTAATCTAATTTCCCTTCAAATCTGATAAAGCTGAAGCTTTTGTTGACATGTTTGCCAAAAACAGCAGCATGAATAGTTTGACAGAAAAAAAATAGATCATATCGGGAACAAGAGGAAAAGCATTATATAAGTAGTAAAAGACCCTGGGAATAACCACTATCTAAACGCTCCTATAACACTACAAGAAGTTCAAGAATGTCTTAGTAAATTAGGCAGCAAGAAAACTTCAGTCGGCCTTGATGGTATTTCGAATGAAATGCTACTACGCCACCTACCAGCAAACGTTGTGCAGTTCCTCCATTTATTTTTTCAAAAATGTTGGAATGATGGTAAAATACCAGAGTTATGGAAACATTCCATTATCGTTCCTATATATAAACATGGAAAACCTCGCACTGATATAAACAGTTACCGCCCAATCGCCCTAACATCCCATACCTGTAAATTAATGGAACGAATCGTACTAAATAGATTATCTTATTACTGTAAGAAGCATGATGTCATACCGATTAACCAAGCTGGATTTCAAACTGGCAGATCAACAGTAGAACACCTAGTCAAACTTACAACTCAAGTGAAACAACAATTTGCAAGACGAAGAAACATACTAGCTACATTCTTTGACGTAAAAAAACTTATGATCAAGTATGGCATAGAAGACTATTATACAAATTAAAAAAACTGTTGGAATCAAACGGTAACATGTATAATTATGTTCAAGAATTCTTAGAAAATAGATCAATTCAAACAAAAATAGAACATACTTATTCAAATCCGAGAACATTGCAAATGGGACTGCCACAAGGTTCAGTAATATCTCCTATCTTATTCAATATTTTAATGGCAGATTTACCAAAAGGCTTATCGAAAGGCACAGAGTTAGCCCATTTGCTGATGATATATGCCTTTGGATGAGAGTAACCATGAAACGAATAACCCCTTCGAGGTCGCTGAACTACATAAAAGCTTTATACCCAGCGAACTCGAGAACTCAATAAAATAAAATAAATGTATTTTTACAAGAAAATGGGCTCGCACTTTTTTTTTAGAAAAACACATATAATGCTTTTTTCAATTCTGGGTATGACCCAGAAAAGCTCCCAGTTTTTACTTTAGATGGCATTGAAATAAAATATGTTAAATCAGTCAAAATTCCTTGGTATAATCTTAACTTCTAAACTGTCATGGGAACCAGCATATTGACCACATACTAAATAAAGCACGGAAAAGTTTAAACTTCTTAAGATTATAAACAAGCAACCATGGGGCCAAGATGCTTCGACTTTAATACCTCTAGCAACCGCTCTTGTGCGATCTAGGTTAACCTATGCTCAGGAAGTATTTTTCAGCGCACCACAACATCTGTTAAATAAATTGCAGAGCAGCATTGATTGCAAGCTTACAAACTCGCTCTTGGTGTTCCCATACATACATCCAACTTAGGAACATACAATGAGATTGGAGTGCTACCTCTCAGCGAGGTTCGAAAAGTAGCTGCGTCGAAGTTCGTTCTGAAGAGTTTTACACAGAAAAATTTCTGTTCAAAAGAAGTTTGTTTAAATTCTGAAAAAGATTTTGGAAAACGAGCTAGAGGAATACAATCTACAAAATCAATCTACTCGTATACTTCTAACCTTATCAGAGAGATTCCAACATAAATAGAAATGAAATCGCTGTTAAACCATCCTTTTCCCAGTACCAAGATGGGAACAAACGAAGGCCTCCTTTGATACGATTCATTCAGATTTGTCAAAAAAAAGATTCACCCAACATACTAAAAATTTCCGTATGCTTACACCTGAAAATCAGTACAAGAGCCACCTAAAAAATTTTCACAGACGGCTCAGTGCTAGAAGACAGTAGGACAGGGGGGCAGCTTTTGTAATACCTGACTTAAACGTGGAGAAAATGTACCATCTTGGCAGAAATTTTTCCATTTTTAGTGCCGAGCTAGCCGCCATCCTAATGTCCTTAAATTATATTCTTTATCTCCATCTGAATGTCAGTCATGTACTAGTATGTACTGATTCTAGATCTGCTCTTGAAGCAATCCGTCTTCAAATTCAAAAATCCGTTTGGAGATAATATACAGAAATAAATCATGTTATACATCTTTTATCCGATAAAGGTACATCAGTTAGTTTTTGCTGCTGGGTCCCCTCTCACTGTGGCATTTCAGCAAATGAGAGAGTCGATCAGGCTGCTAGAAAGGCAGCTCGAAATGTTGAGGGTTCAATTCCCCTTAATATTCCCTTGGATTTAACAGAAATGCAATATTCTTCTAAACAAAACATCGGATGAGAGCTTCAGAAACTTGATAATGAATCAGATACTCAGTATTATCAGAGTTGTGTTAAATTTTGTGGCAAAATCAACTCGAAAGCCTCGTCAAACAATCACCTTGCTTCTCTGTCTAGAGAGATTAGAAGTTTACTACACAGAATGCGGTTAAATTCCCTTCGTACGAAGTTCTGTAAAACGTTAGATGTATGTGCGGAGAAACACTTGGAGTAGGACATCTGTTAATCATTGTCCAAGAGCAAGGGAATTATATCGTAAGTCGGGCGTTTGTAGT
>JADBJO010000989.1:310351-345351 GCA_016801955.1 Conus betulinus | reverse complement strand
GTGTGAGTGTGTGAGACAGACAGACAGACAGACAGACACAGACAGAGAGAGCGCGCATGTGTGTATAATATTGAACAAATACGTTGTGAAGAAAACAAGTGCATGTTAACAATTTTTCCGTACACACACGCACACACGCGCGCGCGCGCACATGTCTGTCTGCTAAATAAATAAGTAGTGGTGGGAAACAGGTGCAGGCTAAGAATTTTTCCGTATAAACGGATGCATACATGTATTGTGCTGAACAAATACGTAGAGGAGGGGAAAACGTTCAGGCTCATAATTCTTCCAGCATCGTAACAGTGACTTTGTAAATTGGAAGAAACTAAACGAAAGGCCAGGTTTTAAGATTCTTTTCCTCGCTGTCTTTTTCTTTCTAATGTCTGTCTATGCCTCCCTAAGGACTGGTGTCTTCAGATCATGCAGAAATCGAAGCACCTCTGACCTCTGCTTATGTACGATATCGGCATTAGCACAGTGGAATCGTTGGAGGCCAACATCAACAAAGAGAACGCTCGGTATCGCGCCTGCTCTCGCCGAAGGTGGTCTCTACCATCACCAAGCGAAGCTGCCCCAGGAATTTATCCTGGGGGAGTGCAATGTGAGTAAAATAAGATTTCTGGCCGTGCATGAGGATTCGGGAGACAAGGTTGTGAGTCAACGCAGTCCAAGCGAAAGGCTGGCAGGCAATGGACAGTTCAGGAGGCAGAAAGCATGGCAAAGGAAATCCTCAAGACTGGGAAAATAAGAGTGCATACACAAACCATCAGACGGGGACAAGGGTCAGCAGAAATGGAGTGGGGTCAAAGGCGAAAGTGGAAGCAAAGAGAGACAAGGTGACGAGAGAAAGATGATGACGCGGAGAAAGATGATGCCAAGAAAAGAAGAACTCGGGAACGCCAAGCAACTCCAGGCAATCCAGCAAGGCCAGCTGGGGCAGTAGACTGCATGGAACGATGCACTCCAGCAGAGTCTCAGCTGAATCTCAGCCAAAGGCGCTTCTTGGGTCCAGCTTCATCCTCGGATCTGTAGATGGCCCCCTACTTAGATGCTCCTGCGTCTTGCGACGCATGCATGAGACAGTCAAGGCGCTCCACTGTGCACGGTCCTCAGCCAGTTTGCTAGTGTCACTCCATCCTCTGTCAACGAGTCGGAGGTCTCTCTCCTGCCCCTGGAATCTATCCTAGAGGAGTCCAGTGTGGGTGAAATAAGATCACTGGCCATGACCTCCTACACTACAGTTTAAATTTGGTGAAATGGAGTAAGTCACTGGATCATCCGTATCCGGTCTATCAGAGCAAACAAACGGTGGAACCTGTCCCTAGTTCATACAAAACCGCGCTAACCGAGGGAAGGCATACACTGAAAAACAACCCGAGTGCTTCAGGTGATCGCACATGTGTTGAACACTACCGGGTAAACACTACGGCATCAGCTCCAGCACAGACATTCCACACGGCAGGAGGGCCTCATGTGGTGGTGTAAACAGCTTTGACGTCAAAGGCATGGAATCGTGGCTTGCTAGTGGAGTGGATGACTGGGTGTACACAGCAACTAGCAGACCTCCCCAAGCCATCCAGGGAGCATCAGGACGAGTGGCATGAGATCGGATTTTCATTTTCCATCAAGGTCATCTGACCGAACTTATTCTGCTTGATGAAAGCAGACAGCAGCAAGCTGACGGACAGAAGACTGGAAAATCATGCCAGTCATGCCAGCTACTTGAGGAAATCTGGCTTTGTTTCAAAACCCTCGCCGTAGGAGCTGGAGCAAGGAGGTTGTAGGCCCATCAGCCCATGATCTCATAAAACGGCTCGGGATTTCAGGCGAGAAGAGGACTAGAACTCTAAAGGCGATAGTAAAGGAAGCTGAAAAGTGGCAGCCAGGTGTGGTCAAGGAAAAACGAAAGTGATCTTAACAGAGCTTAGAATTCAATTCAAAGTAGAACATATTTCCCTTAACAATGTGGGTAAGACATCTGCCTTGAAAGGCAACGCCTTGAAACGCCCACTCATACAGAAGTTGCTTGATCGAATTCCGCCACCGCCAGGGAAAATGGCAGCAGAAGGGTATCTAGGAATGATGACCTGGGTGCGGCCAGGCATCTTAGAGTGTGAGGAGTTCAGGGGTAAAACATTTGAAGTGGCTTTCTTCTCTGACATTCTGCTATCAAGCGTTCTCCAGAGTTTCTCTCTCTCTCTCTCTCTCTCTCTCTCTCTCTCTCTCTCTATCTGCTATATATATATATACGGTGCTGGTACTTATCTCTCTCTCTCTCTTCATCTCTCTCTCTATCTCTCTCTAGCTGCTCTCTAAGTTGCTGGAACGGTGCTGGTATTATCCTTGGATATATATATATTCATTGTATATATATATATATATATATATATATGAAAAACTGGTTTCTATTTTTCATGTACTTTTGGTTTCTGATCCCTTTAATTTTCGGTTTTCACAAGTGCAAAAGTTGTCTGTAACCCTTTCTGTATTAACGTAGGACTAATTGCACAGCAAAGCTGCGCCTCTGTTTTCTGTTTCTGCTACAGCAGGACTCGCAGATCCTGAAAAAAAGAAGTTGAATTCTGTCACCAATCTAAAACTACAACTTTTTCTCTTTATTTGATTACAAGTAGCAAGAGGGCTGTTTGAAACTGGGACTACGGTCGTTAGATGTCATTGACAATAAGACTGGTTTCTGCTGGGAAATGTTATTCCCGGTTTTCCCACCTCACTCCCCACTCGTTATCTCCACCCCAACTTACCGGCGATCAAGCCGTAGGTAAACACCAAGTGCAGAACGGAAGTGACGTATGCGGAAGTGACGAATCCCACACATAGCAGCACGCTTCCCAGCACCACGCTGAGCCGACAGCTGTGCACGTGCACCAAGCCGCTGGCCAGGGGAGCTAGGACAGGACAAGCGACACAGAGTGCTAGAGAAAGGAGGACAGATCCTGCGAGACGGACTGGTTGAATTGTGCTGCCTTTTTCCGACATGTGTGTGCCTGTCTCTCCGCTAGAAACATTACATCTGTCATCAGTGATATTTTCATTGTATCTGTTATTCATGCACCAGATTATTTTTCCGATGTTAATATCATTAATGCTCTCAGTTATTACCTTAATTTACAACACAACAACACAATAAAGAAAATATTCATTACTATTATATTGTTATTGTAGTTATGATTATTCTTATCGTTATTATCATTGTTACTATTATCATTATTACTGATTATGCTAGAACAGCTTCACTTTCCATTGTTCCTACTTTATTACTATTCTTATTTACAATCCAATCTATGGACCATAAGCCAGCCTTTGTTTTCTGTTAGATGTAATGTTTATCTTTTCTTGGGAGTATCAGAATTTATCTTCATTGGGAAAGGGAAAAAGAAAAATGCATAATTTTGTTTGTTATTCCTTTTATTTGTATTTCGGTTTCATCTGTAAAAACTGAACCAAGCAAAGATCCTGATATTTTACATTTTGACGCCAGAAATCTGTAAGTGTAGATATCCGAACCTACACACATTCTTCTAAGCTGAGTGTGTTAAACGTACGAACGTTCTCTTAATCTACATGTATTGACGTGTAGGCTATTTTTAGCGCTGTAGATATTGATCCTACCTATGAAACTGCGGATACTGATCCTACACAAAATTTCTATAATTATTAAAATTGCAAGCGTTCTTCTCCAATTACATATGCTGACATCCTGAACATTTTGTTTAACCCCACAATCTTTTAGAATTCTATATACCAAGCCTACAAATAGTCTTTAACAAATATTTACATGACAAAACAACCATCTCAAATTCCAGTCATTGCCCGACAAACATTGTTTAAAAAAAAGTAGATAGATATGACAGTATAGGTCATCTTCTAAAATGTAAAGAATGAGCCTGCGCTCTTCTAAAATTGTAGATCATGACTCGACATAACAGATTCCACAGAAGCTGCAATAATCGCAGCCGCCGTGGCGATGTTTGGTATCGAGTTTCATCCTCATCATGAATGCATCTCACAGAGACAGTGTTGCTCAGATTTCCTGACTGTAAGACAGCAGGTGTCTGTATCTTTCGGGCGTGCTTGACGCCGGGGTATGCTATGAAAGTTAGCGCATAGTACAGCCGTATTATGCAGTCTGAGATCAAAATGAAAATGGCTCGCATCATCCTCATCAATCAGCTTGAGAGAGAGAGAGAGAGAGAGAGAGAGAGAGAGAGAGAGACTCTAGAGACATACAGCCCGCGCGTGCATGGCGTGTGCGACTCTATACACATACATGCCCGCGCGTGCACATGTGTGTCAGAGTGTTCACACGCATGCTAAGTGGCCCAACTTGGTAACCACGGACTTTCGATGTCCAAAGGGATGCTGTATGGATGAACGGGGAGAATGAGGTAGTCGTCTGAATGAGTCACAGGCACGCCTGTTCCTGTGGGGCACAGATAGTGATGGTGGTACACAGAATGCGGGATTGGGGGGATACTCTGGCGCGCTGTGGATGGGAGAGGGGTGTAGAGGGGTGGTGTATATCTGTACATCTGAGGATTGGGCAAGTTGTGTGTAGACAGGTTTCCCCTTTTAAAAAAAAAAAAAAAAAAAGTATTGAACGTTCGTTTCATTGCCTAATTATTTTCATACAATATGATTTTTTTATTTTACTCATTCACTTCGATTTCCATTATCATTGTCATCATCATCACTATCATCATCATTACCATCTTATTATTAGTGTTGTCATTATTATTACGATGACGACGATGATTATGATTATATTGATGATCATGATGATGTTTTGCGTCCCTGTCAGTGAGCGCGCGCGCGCACACACACACACACACACACACACACACACACACACACACACACACACACACACAAAACCATAGCAGTAGCGCAGACAATAATACATAGGTATCAAAGGTCTGAGCAGCGTGTTGGGCTAATGCAAGGGTCAGACGTCTGCAATGTCCATGTCGTGTCCACCGGACATTCGTCTACAGTCTGTCACTTTGGTTATCATACATCCTTCCAGCTTCAAATCGTGCGCACTACAGTCTTGTGGCTTAGCAAATATGGTGTAGCTTATAAGGTCGTTCCGTTTGCAATGACAGTCATGTTCTTGAGTTAACTGAAACTTCTTCTCATGTTGTATGTTCTGACACACACATTCTTTTTTTTCTAAACTGCAGATATTGATAGTGCATTGTGCTAAAATCGTATTCCAGTAACGCAAGTATTTCTTGATGACTCAGTCTCCTAAAATTGTAGACACTTATCATGCAAATTCTTTCGTCAAAATTTAAAGATACGAATCCCATAAACATTCTTTTAAAATTGTGATTGTTAAACATAAATATCCACTAAAAAGCATTGACCCAATAAACATTCACCTACAAACATAAATACTGATCCTGTAGACATATCTCTCAAACTGTTTATATTAATTATAAGACCTTTTTTTTTTAATTTCATATATTCAGTCTACAAGAATCCTCTCAAGACGATTGAAAACAATATAAAGAAATAAAAAAGCAAGTTGTTCAAATTCATGAGTATTTACTTTGATTTCTATAAAATCAATCTTCGATGGAATAAATGTATTAAGTTGGAAGCAGAAATCAAAACAAAAATCAGACCAAATTTTTACCTTGATTTATTGTGGGCATAGATTGTCATTTTATACAGGCAGTGTTAATTGTGCGAAACCAAGAGTGTTAGAATTTAAATGTGAACTGAAAACTATACAAAGTAGAAAAACGTATGCATAAGATGGAAACGTGTTATTGTGATGTTTCGAAGAACACGTAAAAATGTTAGTGCACCAGGCACAAAATAGACGATGTGGTGCATTTATCCAATTGATACGCTGTGAACTTCATAACTGTCAGAATCAGTGCCAAAACTGCACAAAGTTTAAATGTTGTATGTAGTTCAGCTCCAGCGTAATAATCTGAGTTCAGAAAGGACAGTTAATGGTCACACAAATCGTGTGTACATGAACAATTATTGGCGACTCCCGTCTCCACCCCTTTTTGTGCCTCCCCCCAACCCATCTCTCTCTCTCTCTCTCTCTCTCTCTCTCTCTCTCTCTCGCGCGCGCGCGCGCGCCTCTCCTGAAATTATTAAAACTAATTCTACATTCTTCAAACATGAAAGTTACTTATCGTTATTGTTCTCCTGAGACTGTACAAATCAAAACGAAAAAAAAAAATCTTTATAGGAAATCACAATGCCAGTCTTCTTATATTTCGGCCACGTGGCCTTTTTCAAGAGAAAAACAGCAACAACAACAACAACTTTTCTCTTGAAAAAGGCCACGTGGCCGAAATATAAGAAGACTGGGCATTGTGATTTCCTGTTATGTTTTCTTCCCTTTGGAGGACTGTTGCTTTTGGGGGAAAAAAAATCATTCTACCAAAATTTTCCTTAGTAATCCTGCAAGCTTTTTTTTTTTAATGAATTGATGATAAGGATGACGATAATGATGATGATAATGTCGATGATGATGATGATGGTGGTGGTGATGATGACGATGATGATGAAGGCGATGAAAAACGACAACGACCGCCTGACACGATGTCTCACCTCCCACAGTTCAAGGCCGGAGTAGAGGGAGCCTGCCCAGGCCGTGGTGGTGACGTCACCGTGGAACTTGTCGAGGAGCTCCACGTGGATGACGCCCACGAAGGAGATGAGCACCCCGGACAGGTAGTTACAGCCCACGCTAGCCGCCAGCACCACCCAGGCGTAGCCACGGTCCGGCGCCACTCTTCGGTCCATTGGGCGCCTGCTCTGGAAAAGAAAAGGTACGATGATTTAACAATAGGGGGAATTTAAGGGTATTATACTTTCTTTCCAGCGGATGAGGTTAATGAGATAAACAGCTAACAGTGTCAACTATCCATTCTCATTGTGTCAGCATTATCCATTCTCATTGTGTCAGCTCTGTTTATTCTCATTGTGTCAGCTGTATCCATTATCAGCATTATCCATTCTCATTGTCAGCTCTGTCCATTCTCATTGTGTCAGCTCTATCCATTCTCATTGTGTCAGCTCTATCCATTCTCATTGTCAGCTCTATCCACTCTTATTGTGTCATCATCATTATCTATTCTCATTGTGTCAGCTCTCTCCATTCTCATTGTGTCCGCTCTATCCATTATTGTGTCAGCATTATCCATTCTCATTGTGTCAGCTGTATCCATTCTCATTGTGTCCGCTCTATCCATTATTGTGTCAGCATTATCCATTCTCATTGTGTCAGCTCTATCCATTCTCATTGTGTCCGCTCTATCCATTATTGTGTCAGCTGTATCCATTCTCATTGTGTCAGCTCTATCCATATTGTGTCAGCTGTTTCCATTCTCATTGTGTCCGCTCTATCCATTATTGTGTCAGCTGTATCCATTCTTATTGTGTCATCTCTGTCCATTCTTATTGTGTCAGCTCTGTCCATTCTTATTGTGTCATCTCTGTCCATTCTTATTGTGTCAGCTCTGTCCATTCTTATTGTGTCAGCTCTGTCCATTCTTATTTCAGGAAACAAAGACACCCAGACATTGTAAAGGGGAAAGTTTCCGCGAATTGATGTTCTGGTGTGCAGACTAAAAATGAGCCGTTAACAATAGTGTAACCCCAAAGAAAATGAACACTATCAGTGGCTTGACTACACGTTCGTGAAGGTGGCGAGGTCTATTGACAGACCTGGCGTTAGCTATTCGTAGCTCTATTGAGTTTCGGTTTGTGGAACACACACACGTGCGCGCACGCACGCACGCGCACGCCCACGAACACGCCAACTGAGGATACAATTTCGCTCACTCTCTCTTGCAAACACATACACACACATACATTCCAACCCGACACTGCAGAACACTCCTTTTCCAGAACAGAATTTACTCCAAACGCGTTGAAAGAAACGCACTGACCTTACTTCATTATGTTGTCAGGCCCCTCAAAATATACATTATTGGGGGGAAAAAAAACAAGAGCTAAACATCCTCAGCTGAGCTGTAAACAACAATGAACAAGTACCACAACAACAAGGCAACAGCACCCCCTTCCCCGGCACCAGCCTACCACGGCCTAGGCATGTTTTGCTTGTTTATCTGCGTGCTCTACGTGCTTGCGAAGCATGCCGAAACTGAGTCTATCACAGCCACACCATGCTTTTAGTAAAGTAAGATTTTAGCATGCCACACATGCAGATGTCAGTTATCAACAATGAAATGCTTCCTACCTGACCTTGTTCTTCGCCCCGTTCAAATCATTTGAAACTGATGTCACATATACACACACCAATGCAAAATGTTGCCGCATTTTCATCTTCATGGTGAGCCTACTCACGACTGGGGGGGGGGGGGGGGGGGGGGGGGAGAGCGAGCACACACACACACACACACACACACACATGCGCGCGCATATTAACAGAAACCCACACACCAACAACAACAGCAGTATATAAACTGATGGATAACACACATGCACACACACACACACACACACACACACACACACACACAGATATCACTAGATATTACAGCTTACTCTATCATTAAAACACGCTAGGCTACTCACTTGCACACTCTTACTCTTATGTATACATAGAGAGAGAGAGAGAGAGAGCAGCAACAACAATAACAGCAACAATAACACACACGCACGCACGCACGCACTCACGCGCGCGCGCGACTAAGAGAGAGAGAGACACAGAGACAGAGAGAGAGACAGAGAGAGAGAGAGAGAGAGAGATCACAAGATATTACAGCTTACTCTATCATTAAAACACGCTTGGGTACTCACTTGCACCTTACTCTTATGTATGCAGAGAGAGAGAGAGAGAGAGCACAACAACAACCACAACAAGCAGCAACAACAACAACAAAACACACACACACACACACACACACACACACACACACACACACACACACACACACAGAGAGAGAGAGAGAGAGAGGAGGAAGGAAAGCAATCGCCTGGTAGGCCTAGAATGTCTCCTCTCGAGCAGTAGCACCATTCACATACACGGCTTGCTGATATACGTATACACATCCCGGATCCTGGCCAACTTATGAAAACGAACAACTTCTCAATGAAAAAAAAAAAAAACAAAAAACAAAACTCAAGAACGCAGGATGAACCGAAGTTATATCAAACGGCACAAAGCAGAATCACAACACACAAAATCACACACACACACAGTTAATTATATCCAGTTATGGAGTGTGGAATAATAATAATCCGTAAAGCACAACAAGAACAGCACAGCATGAGAACACACGCGCTCCCTTGAGAAAAGGGATGGGGCCTACACACGTCGCTTCCAGCTTTTCAGCACTCGGCGCTGAGTCACGCCGCCTCTGTTTATCGCCTGCCGGGCAGGCTGGAACTAAAGAGCACGAGACAGCTGTGCATTATCCGTTCTCACTGTGTCCGCTCTATCCATTATTGTGTCAGCATTATCCATTCTCATTGTGTCAGCATTATCCATTCTCATTGTGTCCGCTCTATCCATTATTGTGTCAGCATTATCCATTCTCATTGTGTCAGCTCTATCCATTATTGTGTCAGCATTATCCGTTCTCACTGTGTCCGCTCTATCGATTATTGTGTCAGCATTATCCATTCTCATTGTGTCAGCTCTATCCATTCTCATTGTGTCAGCTCTATCCATTATTGTGTCAGCATTATCCATTCTCATTGTGTCCACTCTATCCATTCTCATTGTGTCAGCATTATCCGTTCTCATTGTGTCAGCATTATCCATTCTCACTGTGTCCACTCTATCCATTATTGTGTCAGCATTATCCATTCTCATTGTGTCAGCTCTATCCATTCTCATTGTGTCAGCTCTATCCATTATTGTGTCAGCATTATCCATTCTTATTGTGTCCACTCTATCCATTCTCATTGTGTCAGCATTATCCGTTCTCATTGTGTCAGCATTATCCGTTCTCATTGTGTCCGCTCTATAATTTATTGTGTCAGCATTATCCATTCTCATTGTGTCAGCTCTATCCATTCTCATTGTCTCTTCTCTATCCATTATTGTGTCAGCATTATCCATTCTCATTGTGTCCGCTCTATCCATTCTCATTGTGTCCGCTCTATCCATTATTGTGTCAGCATTATCCATTCTCATTGTCTCTTCTCTATCCATTCTCATTGTCTCTTCTCTATCCATTATTGTGTCAGCATTATCCATTCTCATTGTGTCAGCTCTATCCATTCTCATTGTGTCCGCTCTATCCATTATTGTGTCAGCTGTATCCATTCTCATTGTCAGCTCTATCCATTATTGTCTCAGCTCTATCCATTCTCATTGTGTCCGCTCTATCCATTCTCATTGTGTCCGCTCTATCCATTATTGTGTCAGCTGTATCCATTTTTATTGTGTCAGCTCTGTCCATTCTTATTTCAGGAAACAAAGACACCCAGACATTGTAAAGAGGAAAGTTTCCGCTATTGATGTTCTGGTGTGCAGACTAAAAATGAGCCGTTAACAATAGTGTAACCCCCAAAGAAATGAACACTATCAGTGGCTTGACTATACGTTCGTGCAGGTGGCGAGGTCTATTGACAGACCTGGCGTTAGCCCAACCATCTGTCGCTATTCGTAGCTTTATTGAGCTTCGGTTTGTGGAACACACACACGTGCGCGCACGCACGCACGCGCACGCCCACGAACACGCCAACTGAGGACACAATTTCGCTCACTCTCTCTTCCAAACACATACACACACATACATTCCAACCCGACACTGCAGAACACTCCTTTTCCAGAACAGAATTTACTCCAAACGCGTTGAAAGAAACGCACTGACCTTACTTCATTACGTTGTGAGACCCCAAAAAATACACATTGGGGGGAAAAAAAACAAGAGCTAAACATCCTCAGCTGAGCTGAAAACAACAATGAACAAGTACCACAACAACAAGGCGACAGCACCCCCTTCCCCGGCACCAAGCGTTGGTGTTGGCAGTGTCGGCAGTCCGTTGACGGACCCCCCAGCCGTGCAGTCGGGCAAGCAACTCGTTGAGCGGGGACGAGTTGCAGTTGACATGCACCGCTCATTGAGCGAAGAGCAGTCGCATTGCAGACCGGACAGCTTTCTTTCACCTTGCGTCAGCGACGTTGTTTCCACAGGCAAGCTTTGCGCACAGGCAAATCAAAAAGTTATAGGCGCGTGCGCATGCGCGCACACACATTCATACACACACACACGCAGGCACAGATGTACGCACGCGCACACACTCTTAAACACACACATGCGCGGATACACCACACACATACAGAGGCACGCACGAACGCACTGACAGACACATGAACAAAAAAAAGCTAATGCACGCACGTGTATGCTAAAGCACACACACACATATGTGTACATACACACACACGCGCGCACGCACTCATATATTTGACGACGGATAAAAAACTTGCGCGCGCGCGTGCACTCATATTGACTGAAGAGGAAACATCGTCTATGGTCCAAAGCATGATGATTGAAAATGATATATCATGGTGTCAGCACGCTGACAGCCGTGTTCGCAGATCAGGGGGGTTTCATAAGCTCATCAGTCTACGATCTCAAGAAATAGCTCGCTAAATTTAGTTCCCAGTTCTCCAGAGCATCGATTTTTGCATGACAAATGACAAAAAAATATTGCTGTGCTTAATTTCAGCATGCTGGAAGAGCCTTGCTGTGCCGCTCTTGGTTACACGCACAGACGGTGAAAATTAAAGACCTTTTCTAACCTGGAATTCCAAAGAAAGGAAGAAATGGTGTATGACCGATGCAGAAATCCATCTGTCATCCGCTAAAGGCGCCTCAGTCATTTTAGAGTCAAGATTATCGGTCATTCGAAATATGTATTTAAATTGACCAGACTGAACTAACGTCGTATAGATGCGGAACGATTTCTTAACTCTGTTACATTAATAATCACTCGTGCAATGTTCGATAAAACAGCATTTAGCTAATCCTACAGATCAATAGTACTGATGACTCGTTCGAACAGTCAGAGAAACGACTTTCTTGCGTAATGTCATAATTCATATTTCAAAGACGGTTTCAGGTAGTGTGTATTGTAGGTATGCGTATTTTGTCTGGTCTTCATTCACAATTTATTTTTCAAGGACCGTTTCAGGTTTTGTAGGTACTTGTATATCGGCTGGTTTCGTTAGTTCACAGTACATTTTTCAAAGCCTGTTTCAGGTAGAGAGTGTTGTTGGCATTCATCTTTTGGGTTGATTTTCATTTCAGAATTCATTTCCCAAAGACTGAGCATGAACATTCCAGAAAACAATGGTAACATACAGAGTTGTGATATCCAATGATCTGAACACATTTCAGCAAGTCTTTCAGGACTACCCTTTCATCTGTTCAGTCTCTCCTGAAAAAGACAGGAAGATTTATGTGGGCGTGATGCACAGAGGTGAACATTTTCCTTCTCCTACCAATGTGTTTGAAATGATTGGCATCTTTTAAGTCCGTATCGGCTTCATCTTATCAGAGAAACACACATATACACACCATTTATATTAGAGAGACTCGACACAAAACTGACCGCAACTGGCACCCCAGTCCCCTTCACAAACGCTTTATTTCGGCGTTAACTACCACTGTGCTAGTCACAAAATCTATTCTCCAAAGGTAAATGCTTGTTTTTCTCTATTTTGTACGTTATTACTCAAAAACTACTCTTTATTACTGTATAGAAAAAAGGTGTGTTTTCTTGCCTAGCAGAGGAGGACCTTTTCTTTTTAATTGAAGAGTTATAGCTCATAGCCACCAATGATGATAAATACAATGCCAACATATGGTTCAAATATAAGGTGTAACCATATTGATCATATGGAAATCCACACATTGATTTATATTATTATTGTTACTCATGGCGCTTAATCTCAAATCATAAGCCCTAAGCGCTTACCAATACATGAAAGTTAAAGAAAAACATAATTGAAACCAGTAAGATGAATATTACAGCGCCGTGCACCTACAAACAAGGGTACATATTCTCGCACACGGTCTCAAAACGACGAACACGGTAGCATGCGTACACGCGCGCGCGCGCGCGCGCACACACACACACACACACACACGCACACACACACACTTGACTAAACCACGCCCTGTTACAGTTAGATTTATTTCCAGAAAAGCTAGTGAGGCTGTTCTCCACAACAGACGTAAACTGAAGAACTCTGGTATACCTGACCCATGGCAATGTCTTCTTATTAAACAGAAGTCGGGACCGCAGTGGAGAGGCAGACGCCTGGCCACGCAGAGGCAGCATCTTGGTGAAGGACTCCCATGGCCAGGAAGACCAGTACGACATGGGACCTACAGCTCATTCCTGACGTGTTGGACACAACAGCGTCCTCCCCTGTGCCACATAGACACGACGACGGGCAAGCACCTCACGTGCAGACCTCTCTCCCATGGCCACTACTACAGGATCCTCGGGAGTCAGACGTGGCGCTTGTGACGTTGGCACCGATCTCCGCCATTCTGGGGAATGGCTGTCAAGCAGGTTTGTGATGCGACTTCAGCGAAGCAGGCGACACATTAATATCGTTTAAATCTGATGTTTTCCATGCAAAGTTGTTTTTGTGTGAAAAATCTCTCCTCTTCGAACCATCAGGTGAAAGCATTGTAACTCTGCTTGGATACCAGCTCATGGATAACGAACAGTGTAAAAGAAATATTGAGGGTATGTTGTGTTACAACTTGAGACTTGTGTGTCTACGTTTAGCTATGTTTATCATTTTTGAATTGTGTATATTGATGGACTTTATTCCCCTCTCCCACTCCCGTTAGTTTGGTGAACGTTACAATTTTTTCTCTACTCCTGGTTTTATTTTTATGTTTTTCCTTTTCTCGCCCACTGACAGTTTCGTTGTTCTTCCTCCTCAGCGTCTCTTCTCCAGTTGTTTTCAGGTCGGCCCACACTTCTTCCTCCTCCTCTGTGGGTTCAAGGTCAGGGCAGTGGCGGACGGTACTGGATGCTGGGTTTCTAAAGGCGTTTCCTCTCTCCAGCCTCCACTTATTCCTCAGAATTGTTGCAGTGTTTCGCTCCTTTGCTACAACTCTTAGTGTTCTTCACTGGCCATAGTCAGCAATAAAAACACTGCCCTCTGTCAGACACGTATTAACGAACATATGCATCTTCTGCTGCATTTCTTCGGTCTTCCTCCACGTCACAGAGCCGAATAGGTTGTAAATGAAGCTATTTCTTGAAAACGGACGCCCCTTCAACCAAGAAAACTATAAAGGAATTGCACTTACTCGAGTGAAAGATGTGCAGTTTTGTGGCCGATTCCCCTGAAGGTCCTCATGGGGATGGGGATGGGGATGGGGATGGGGGGGGGGGGGGGGGAGAGACAGACAGACAGCGAGAGAGCGAAAACTTGTACACCTTTTATCTTGCTCTATTTCAATTAATGTGTCCGTCGGCATAAGTAGGAGCACAAAGAGAACGCTTGCGATAAAGCGAGTGATTGCGATAGCGCGAGCGCTTGTAAAGAAAGCGCTTGCTTGGCGTTGAGGTGCACAAAGAGAAAGATTGTACAGCGCGCTCGCGACTGGTAGAGCTAGGTCATTTGGCAGTATGGCGGATTCAAGTGAAGACGAACTTTTGTTGCTGGACAGTGTTCTGCTGCCGAAAATTATCCTAGGAAAACGCAAAAGAGTGGGCGTTCATGAGATTAATCAAAGGAGGCGAATGGAAAGTGAATACCATAAATTGTTTCCTTTGCTTAAAAGGAGCCCTTCTCGTTTTCATTCCTACTTGAGAATGAGCCAAGATGAGCCAAGAGACATTCAAGTACATCCATGTTGGTCAGACTGTCACTGAGACTGAGAGAAAATGCGACACGCACCGCACTCGCCAGACTCGAGACAACACGCGACGGGGCACCAGGAACACGCTTGCTCGCGAGAAAGAATTAACTTTTGATTCTTGACGCTTTCCAAGCGTCGCTTCAAATCGCAGGCGCGATAAAGCGAGCGTGCTTTTTGTGCGGCACAAGCAAATTTGGAGCAACATTTCAAGCGCTTGTCCCAACGCGCTCGCTTTTATCGCGAGCAAGCGTTCTCTTTGTGCTCCCCTTAAATTAATACGTGTTATTTGCATGTTACATGCGTGGATTAGATCGCATACGGGTACGTGCACGTCACGCTGTACCCGGCACTTCATGCGCGCCGACAAGAATTTTTCTGCAACTTTCTGGCGGAGAAATACAAATCCCTTGTCAAACACATCGAGGATCACAGTGGGTAGCTGTGCCAAAGTTGCTGGCCCCAAAGTGGTTAGGATTGGGAGTAGAGAGGGTATGGTGGTGGGGGAGGTGGCAGGATGCAGAGAAAAAAGGGGGAGATTGGGGGTAAAATACCATGCACAGCAAATCGCAGGAGTTTATGAAGACAGACTGTCAGACAGGAGAGAGAGAGGGAGGTGGGGAAGGGGAGAGCGGGTGCCAGGTGGGAAGAAAGAGATAAGATGTTTTACCCACAATGAACCATGCCCCCGTCATAGTCTAACCCTTGGAAACGAATACGCTGCAAGCCAGCCGTTTCACTGTTCTGTCCTGTGTGGAAGCCCTTTTAACAGAATTCTAATTCAGACCCAACCAGTGAGCATGTCCGTCACCAGTATGAAGAGGCGTGGGCGATGGAATGGCCTTGTTATCCGAAAAGAGCAAGCCGCCATCACCCCACCTGCTCTGCACTGACCGTCTGAGAGAAAAATACTCATGAGAAAGACCCAAGACAAATGGGGAGATTTTGCGGTGAGCTGACCATGTCAACATGGGCAAAAGCTATATGTGTTCCCGACGGTTTCAGCACTGTACATGGCAACAGACAACTAAAACGGGAAAATGTTTTGAAGAGAATTATCTTCAGGTGTGCGCGGTTATCGCATTTTCCGCCCCACTTGCAAATTATTTGCAAGCGAATCCATTGGGTTTAAGGGAATAAATATGCATGCGTGTTTACCATAGGAGCTACCTCAATCTCTACCTCCCTTCTAGGTAGTCGCCTTTCCTAAAACAGGGCAACATTGCCCTTTTTTCCATGTTAACTTGAGGCTGAATTTTGGAAACTTGCGTTTGAAGACCAGTCGGCATTTCACAGAATGACACAATGTTATCTGTTAAAACAGAATAGACGGCTTAATACAACCGGGAGTTAACGTTGCATCTCAGTATTATTTTCAGACAAATTTACTTCATGATCGTTATTAACACGGTTTCTTCAGAGTCACCTGTTTCAAAACGTTTAAATACGGCGATTTTGCTATTTGGCAATAGAACTGCTATTCCGTACAAAAGGTTCCAGAACTCAAGCTGGTCGTTCACCGAATCAATCATTTTGTATAGCAGAATCCTTTTTTTTCACATTTTCTAACTTTTTTTTGGCTGGAGTCATATTCTTCCAGTTCTACTTTCCTTTAGTCGAACGTTCTCTGTAAGAGTCTCCATGGAGACAGAGAGAAGGGGGAAGAGGACAGAGAGAGACAGAGACAGAAAGAGAGGCAGGCAGAGATAGAAACATAAATATAAAGATAGACAGATTGGCGGAGAGGGGGGGGGGGGGGGGGGGGGCGGCGGAGAAGGGGTAGGATGAAGGGGAGAAGACAGACACGGAGATATACAGAGAGGCAGACAGACAGCTACAGAGAGAGAGGGGGGGGAGACACAGACACAAACACACAGACAGGGAGAAGGCGGGGGGCGGGGAGGAGGCGGCGACAGAAACGGGCAGAGACAGAAACGGACTTACAAACGGGGAGAGGGAGAGAGACACGGACGGGCAGACTGATACACAGACAGACAAACTAAGACACGCACATAGAGAGAGAGGGGGGGGGGGGGGGGGGGCATTCAGAAAGTCACAAGAGGTAAAAGAGCATCAAGCAGGTCATTTTATGAATGGAATCCACGTGGCTGCCTGGTCGTGATCTACAGAAGACGCATTTTAACGACCTTCACTGCTCTCTGTTCTGTCCGTTACACAGATATCACCTTCTGGAAACTCCGGTTTCATCACGTACATTAGCTCCATGGAGCCCATTCTACCTCTGCGTCTTTTGCTGCTGGTTCTTTCTATCTACACCATTTCTTCCTAGTCCCCTTTCTCTTCATGGAATGTCGGCAGAATGAACACAGACCCCTCCCTATTCTTTCCTCCCGGTCAACCCTCACTCTCCTCCCCCCTCTCCTCCCCCCTGCCCGCTACCCCACCCCTTCCTCTATCCCAGAACTTTATCCTATCTACTGAACATTGATTGTTTCCCACATCCCTCCACCCCCCCTCCTTAACCCCTTCCATTTTGCTATTGCTGTTCGCTCATCACGTTTATTTCCTCCCTTCCCGATGGATTCTCTCTCACTCTTGTTGCTCTTCTTCTTCTTCTCCTCCTCCTCCTCCTCCTCCTCCTCCTCCTTTCTCTTCCTCCTCCTCCTGTTGTTCTTCCTCTTCCTCTTCAATATTGTTTCTCAAAACTCAAGAATGTTCCTATCCCCATATTCTCAGTTATGGACTGCAAGCCAGTGTGACCTTTAAAGAAGCTATACTGGTGTACAAGACTTGTCAAGATCTTCAAAACAATTTTAATAGGGGCCTTCAAACTGAACAAGAAGTCGTTAATAAATATGTACGGGCGAGGCTACGCAAACGTGTTACAAATAGGACGCAGAATAAAATCTTTTATCTAACACCGCTTCCCCCCCCCCCCAACACACAAAACAGGCACGCACACACGCTCACTCACACCCATAGACAAACACGTACGTACTAAGCGCGCACGCACACAGGCACACATACACACACGCGCGTGCAACTCAACACAGTACTGACAGACAGAGAGAGAGAGAGAGAGAGATTAAGGGGGTTTTCTTATTCACATGTATGCTGCACTGGATCTAGCACGCTCTCTCTGAAACTGTACAATCAGGGTTCCCATTTCGTACAGGCCAGCTTATTACACCATTTCCTGGGGAGGGACGGACTGACTGACAAAAGTAATGGGAAGAGACAAACAAAATTACTGGGGAGAGACAGACTGACAAAAGTAATGGGGAGAGACTGACTGACAAAGGTAATGGGAAGAGACAAACAAAAGTAATGGGGAGAGACAGACTGACAAAAACAATGGGAAGATCCTTGATCCGTCCTTTTATCACGATCCCCACCAGCACTTCCATCACACCAAACTGTGAAACATCTCTTTTTTTTTCATGTTTTTTCTTCCCACCAAGTTTCGTTTAACAAGCTTCATCTTGATTATCGGATCCAAGATCTCTCTTTTGATCCGGATTTGTATTACAGACCCACGTCAACATTTCATGAGTTGATCCTTGGGTCACAGAGTCCATCTCTCCACCAGAAGTTTTGTTTGAAAAGGGGAAGAGAGAAAGTTCAACGGTTCTTGCGTAATCTTTTCCCAGTTAAAACAGCTCTTTCTCAACCCAGCGGCAAATGGTACCCGATTCAGTTCTGTGAAAGTTTAGAAGGCAGATGAATGGGCATGGGCGCTGCATTGTATTATGCCATGCCCCAGATAGGGTGAACCTTCTCCACGTCACTGCCCCCCCCCCCCACCCCACGTCACTGCCCCCACCCCTCACCCCCCGTCACTGCCACCACCCCCCACCCCACCCCCACCCCTTTCATACCCCTGTCATGTCCCTTGCAGTCTTCTGAGAAGTAAACACTGTGTACCTCGACACAGGAATGGTGTCGGTGGTGAAGTTTACTCTTCTTTGTAATAAACAGAGTAGCTGCTGTTAGACCGTTTTGAAAACAACACGACATCGCGAATACACGAGACTTAAATAACTCGACATCCATCGGTCTGAGAGACCGACAAGTTTTCGCTGCAAGGTGTTCATAATGTGTCAAAGAGATTGAAGCGCCGATCTGCGGTATCTGTGAATTCGCTCGGCTCTTTGGAGAAGGTACACCTCCCGAACTGTGAACAGAACCCCACAGTGCCCTTTGTCGAAAAAAGGGAGGGAGGTGTGGACGAGGGAGGGGGGGTAGTAGTCTTGGCCTCCGTCATTCAGTTTGACGTCACAGTCTGACAGTATTGGAGTCAATCCCATCAGCGATCTCAAACCGCCTTTTATGGATGGCAACAAGTAGGAAATTCCGCTTTGGTGGATGGTATAAGGGAGTCTTTGAACTTGAAACGTTTCCACATCGTATTGCACTCAAGTCTGGTTAAAGAACAGCAGGGAGCTGGACTAGGTTGACAGAGGTGGGGTGCTCTTGGAGAGGGGAGGGAAGGAGTCTTGTTTGATGTGGGCGAGGTCCTCTTGAGGACAGAAGTCCAAGGCTGAAGTTCTAAGGTTCCCAGTCAAGGTGTATTGCAGCGCTGAATGCTGTACCCAACGATGGACTCGTAGCAACAACCTGCGGGGGGTAACGTATTGTGGTGCGTCCTCACCATTTTTCATAGCTTTTCATAAAGTTTTCCAAGAGCTGTTCGTCTGAATGTCTGGTTTATCCCATTGTATGCAGATAACATAAATGTGCACTGAGATAAAAGAATGGCGAGGATGACTGCACAGAAAGTTATATATGCGATTGTCTTTCAACTCGTGCGTTGAGTTCCTTTGGGGAAACTGATAGCCGTTACTTTTGAACCTTATGGGAAATGCTGGAAGTGAGGAAAGAAGTGAAGTTCCTTTATCTGCGCTGGGTAAAGAGTTATGGGCACTGGTTAACCATCACTTAGAATTGCTGGCCATCAGTACATTCACAAAGATCAGACATAAACATCCCGTAAGAAGATCAGTCATAACATATTTTGCTCTAGCTTATCCATATCATGTTTAAAGAGGCTAGAATGGAAAGATGTGATTAAAAAAAAGACCAACATTACCAGCATTATCAGGAATGTCAAGATGAAGCTTCCAGGTACGATGTATGGCCAGACATGTAGAGATGTTAAAACAAACTAGAATCACGGCTTCAAGATATAAGCTGCTAGAGATACACCCCCCCCCCCCCCCCCCCCCTCCAAAACAATTGAAAGGCCACTACCACTTTTTAGGTACCTTGTTTTACCTATTTTTTTTTCCAATAACACGGCACTGCACTCACCCAAACTTACTGAATTTGGTTGCATGCCTGATCAGTCAACTTGAATTCGATCAGAAATCAACTCAGTCTGTGTCATGCACATCACAGCAGTGAACTGAAATGTGCACATACTGCACGAAAAAAAAAAAAGGGTGCAAATCAAACAGGCCTGTGCAACAGAGCACATCTGAACTGCAGGAATACTGCAATGCACGTGCAACCCATGTCTTATCTGAACACAGGTCAGCCAGTTTGGAGAGACTGTGGGCATTTATGCCTGTGTTTACGGCACTTTTGCAACCATGCCTCGGAGACAACGACTAAGTCAGGAAGACCAAGGGCGGGCAATTGCGTGGCTTCAGGAGGGCGTGGCGGTGGAGAGGTTGGTCGTCGACTGTCAGTCGCCCATTCAGTCATTCAGACTGTGAGAGACCGCTTCAACCAGACAGGAAGTGTTGCTGAGCGAAGACGTCCAGGACGCCCAAGGTCCACCTCCAGGCAGCAGGACAGGTTTGTTGTCCTGTCAGCTCTGAGGCAGAGAAAGGCCACTTCCGACACACACACTCAGGGGGCAGCTGCAAGCAGCCGGCATGTCACCGTCAGTGACCAGACCATTCGGAACCGGCTGAGAGAGGCACACCTGCGCTCAAGACGACCAGCCGTCCGTCCTGTCCTGACACCAGCTCAAAGTGCTGCTCGTTTGGCTTGGGCCCAGCGTCACTTGGCATGGACCAGAGATCAGTGGGCAAGAGTATTGTTTACTGACGAGTCCCGCTTTGCCTTATCATTTCATGATGGCAGGAACCGTGTCTGGCGGCGGCAAGGAGAACACTTTCACGATAGTCTCGTGAGCGAGCGTGATCGCTATGGTGGTGGATCCATAATGGTGTGGGGGGGATGGCACGGAACTACAGAACCCCCCTGCACATGGTGCAAGGCAACCTCAACGGTGTGGGCTACAGGGATGGCATCCTGCAGCCCCTTGTGCTGCCAGCGCTGCAAGCTATTGGACCAGGCGCGGTACTTAAAGACGACAACGCCAGACCTCACAGGGCTCGAGTCGTCAACAACTTTCTTCAGCAGCAACACGTGATCCACATGGACTGGCCAGCCTGCTGCTCACCGGACCTTAATCCAATCGAGCACCTATGGGACGTCTGGGCCGGCAACTTCGAAGCAGTCACCCCCCCGCAGTTGACCTCAACCAGCTGTTCCAGTTCCTTGAGCAGGAGTGGCAGGCAATACCCCAGATGACTCTGAGGACTCTGACTCAATCCATGAGGCAAAGGTTCATCGCGTGCATCCACGCAAATGGCGGGCACACGCGTTACTGACTGTGTTTTTGTGTATCTCTGGCGTTCTGACTTTTGAAAAGATGGGTAGTGGACTTGAAAGTGACAAAACATGCTGTTCAATTCAATTTTGTCATCAGTCTGTGTAATTGGTGTTTTGATTAATGGCTGAAGTAAAGTTCGAAAGCATTGTTTTGGGTTGTTTCCGTTCTGTTGTGAAATAGCGAGAGAATTTCCAAGTGGCCTTTCAATTGTTTTGAACAGTATACTTTTCGTCAAGTATGAAACCTACTTTACCCATCTAAGCTCAGTATGATTTTGAATCAACGTCTACGAATTTGAACGGCAGTTTTAAGCGTGAACATTACCACTGAAAGCTTTTTTTTTTCAATCAATCGTCTTTGACTGTTTTTAATAAAAGGGTCTTGTCGTCATGTCCGACTTGCTGTTACTCTGACACAAAATTCCAGTCTATAAACATAGACCTGCCTACCCCAGTACATCACTTTGGACAACAGTTATAAGCTGAAAATATTGGAGAGACCACGGCAGAGAGAGTTTCTCTTCACGTTGCTGAATGAGGTCATCAATAACCGGCCGTCTGGACACACCATGATGAGGGCCTTCAGCAATGGGGAAGGAGTATGACCATTCTTCACAGAGCACAAGCCGCCCACCGACCAGTGTGGTGCAGTGGTTAACGTTATACCTTGCGGGCTGGGGGGTCGTGGTTTTGGTCCCACAGAGACGGTATTGGTGGTGTTTTTTCGGTGTGTGTGTGCGCGCGTGCATGTGTATGTGCGTGTGTGTGTGTGTGTGTGTATGTGTGCGCGCGAGAGAGATTCTCTACTCCCTACTCTCCGCTTTCCCCCTTTCATTCCTCCCCTCTCCCCCCAACCCCTATCCTACTCCACCCCCCTCCAAACCTGTGTGGGCAGCAGTCCCCATTGACCCAATGCCGTGGTCATCCCACCGCCCCTTCATCTTCCCTCTGCCAACACGTTGTGTGTCCTCCATGGACAGGCTGTGCTAAACACGTCGACTGTCCACATTCCGATAGAACAGAAAGCGCGCGCGCGTGTATGTGTGTGTGTGTGTGTGTATGTGTGTGCGCGCGCGTGTGTGTCACATATGATGTGTTCACATAGATGTTTTCCTGTTTCTATATGTACGGGTGCATATACATGTATATGTATCTGAGGCTGAGTGTATCTTAGAGTGTGTTTTATGAATGAAAGAAGAGAGAGTGAGAAAACCAATATAAAATATCCTTCCCGCACGCTTCCACCCCCCCCCCCCCCCCCCCCCCCCTTTTCCTCCGCAAACCTCCTTGTTTTTATTCCACCTTGTTTGTTGACTGTGTAAACACAAGAAACGCTACAACGGATCGATATCATCTGCAAAGAGGACATAATTTACGTCTTTTTCTGTGAACTCTGTTTTTTAGTGCGAATGCTCTCCCTTACCCACCCTCACTTAAAAGTAAAAAAAAAAATTGGCAAAAATGTGCTAGATCTGCCATATAATGACGGTGATCATGGGTTGTTTGGCCACAGGAGAAATTGAAAAGATCCTGCAAGAATATGACAGACAGATGACAGATCGGAAAAAAGATGGCGTGGTGCTCGCATCACGTGCGCTTAGGAAGTACAAGTGCTGACCTTGGAAATGATTCATAGGAAATGCAAGCAAGAATATGGTATTAAGGAGGAAAATGAAAATCAGTGAGTAAATGTGTGAGACCAGCGGACGACACAAACTATGTAGGCCTCTGCTAAACTGATCGCAAGGCTCAACAGGGAAACACCAGGCCAAGTCTCCACCAATGAGAAAAAGCTGATCCAACGGAATCGCGTGCCCAGATGCCTAGAACAGACTGAGGCGAGAAAGTTCAAACAAGCAGCTCATTGATTCAGCTTCACCCCCACTCCACCCCCACGTCTGACCTTTGTTAATAACTCATTTCAAGAACATACGTATTTCTTTACAGACAAGAAGTCAGAATGGAATGCTTTCGTGAAGGACGCACCGCTCATGCATCGTTTTCGTTTTCCAGGATTCCATAAACAGCGACGTCCTCTTGCACAGAGTTTACTCTCTTCAGGATTGCGCTACATAAAAAAAAACTTCTCTGTAACACAGACATCCGATGCAAAAAAAAAAATCAAACATGTATCCGTTCTCACCCTTAGCCGCATAGAGATTTATCAGGTTTGTCCTGAAGATGAAGTGTAGTTTTCATGGACAGAAGCTGAATCAACGACTAGCTTGATCAAACTTTGCACCTCGTCTCTGTCTTTTCTATTGATGTACTTTACCATATGGGTCGAGGTAGGGGATTCGCCAAACTCTGCCAGTAAACCCTCCTGTGATTGGTGCATGAAACCAGCGATCAACACCAGTCATGCAGGCCCCTCCTGAAGTAACTGCAAGGCTTTAAAGGGAAGCACCGGCCACGTCTCTGCCAGACTGAGTGACAAAAAGGCTCTCCGACGAATCGAAGTCGACCACACGCAGCAAGTAAGAGACGGAGGTGAGAAAGAGAAAGTGTAAACAACGATGTCTTTGATTCAGCTTCCTCCCCTCTCTCCTTCCCCATCCTCCTTCCCTTTTTGTAACCGACTTCAAGAACGTAACTGTTGTCTTCAAAGTGAAGAGGCGAGAGAGGACAGCTTTTCTGAATGACACTGCTTTTAATCACTGTCACTGGCCAGTATTCCATAAACAGTAATGTCCTCCAGCCTTCGGGGGTTCTTCACGGAGCGTGCTCTCTTCAGGCTGTTGCCACACGCCACAATGTCGCTGCATGACAGACGATGTGAACACTGAAATTACCTAGGTTTACACTCTGGTCTCATTATCTCCGGAAAAAAACCCATGCATCTCCACGAAAAAAAAAAAAACACGCACACACACAAGCTGACAAGCGTTGGAAAGGGGGGAAGGGACTATCTGTCTCGCAGACAAAGTTAATAACTGGGGGATTTCTCACTACCATTGTGCCGTCGGATTTTTGTTGTAAATTTGCAGGGAATGGATCAGAGATAGAGAGACAGACAGACAGAAACAAAGTCAGACAGAGAGAGAGAGAGAAATGAAGTCTCTATAGCCTCCCCTCCTATCCTCGCATCCCTCTATTTTCTTTGCTTCCCTTTGCCCTCCAAAACACACACACACACACACACACACATATATACACACACACATCTCTCCTTTCCTTGGCCATTTCACAGAAAAGAGCGCCCATTACAGCGACCGTAAGATCAATGTACAAACGTTTCCATCAAGGGAAAAAAATTCAAAGACTTTGCTTGTCAGAAGTTCGGCAGTTCGAGTTCCATCAGGCTCTCTGTGGGGGGGGGGGGGGGGGGGGGGGGGGGTGGTGTGTGCGCGCGCACGTGGGTGCGTTTGTGTGTGAGTGAGTGTGTGTATGTATGTGTGATGTCTCTCTCTCTCTGTCTCTCTCTCTCTCTCTCTGTGTCTGTGCGCGCGCGCGCGTGCGTGTGTGTGTGTTCTCATAGATGTTTTCCTGTTTCTGTATGTACGGGTGCGTATACATGTACATGTATCTGAGGCTAAATGTATCTTAGAGTGTGTTTTATGAATGAAAGAAGAGAGAGAGAGAAACCAAGCCAAAAGATCCTTTCCGCACCCTTCCCCTCCCTCTCCTCTGCAAACCTCCCTGTTTTTCTTCCATCTTGTTTGTTGACTGTGTAAACATAAGAAACGCTACAACGGATCAATATCATCTGCACTGAGGACAGAATTTTCGTCTTTTTTCTGCGAACGCTCTTTTTATTGCGAATGTTCTCCCTTACCCACCCCCATTTAGAAGTAAAACAAAAAAAAGCCAAACGTTCTAAATCTGTCATATCATCACTGTTTTCATAGATTGTTTCGCCACAGGAGAAATGGAAAAGATCATACAAGAACAACAAAGACTGCTGACAGGTCGGAAAAAGATGGCGTGGTGGTCTCAGCACTTGCGCTTTGAAAGTACATCAAGTGCTGACCTTGGAAATGCTCCATAGGAAATGCAAGCAAGAATATGGTATTAAGGAGAAAAACGAAATCAGTGAGTAAATGTGTGAAACCAGTGGACGACACCAGTTATGTAGCCCTCTGCTAAACTGATCGCAAGGCTCAACAGGGAAACACCAGGCCAAGTGTCTGAAAAAAAAACGTTTGTCCTACGAATCACTTGTCCAGATGCATATAGCCGACTGAGGTGAGAAAGAGAAAGTTCAAACAAGTAGCTCATTCACTCAGTTTCACTCTCGCCCAACCCCTTCCACCTTACCTTTATTTATAACCCACTTCAAAGACCTTAATTTTTGTCTTGAAAGACGAGAGGTCAGAGAGAAAAGCTTTTCTGAATGACGCAACACTCATCAATTATTTTCATTTGCCAGTATTCCATAAACGGTAACGTCCGGCCTCTTACACGGGGCTTACCGTCTTAGGATAGCGCCACACAAAACAATGTCACTGTGAGACAGACATCAGGAATACTGGGAGTTACTGAGGCTTCGTCTTTTCTCTCTATTATCTGCAAACAGCCTATACGTCTCCATGAAAACATACAATTTGACAACCAGAGGAAAACGGAAGTAACTATTTGTCTCGCAGATAAAGTCAATTACTGGGTGATTTCTTAGTCACTAACGCTAAGCTGTCTGAGTTTTGCTGTACTTTTCTGTGAATGGATCAGTGAGCAAGAGAGGGAGTGAGAGAGAGAGGAGGAGGAGGGAGGGAGGAGTTAAAAGCCTTTGTAACCTCCTCTCCTATCCTCGCATCCCCCTTCTCTCCTTCCCTCCCTTCTCTGCCTCCAACACACACACACACACACACATACACACACACACACGCGCGCGCGCGCGCGCGCGCGCGCACACGCACGCACACACGCGCGCGCACACACGCACGCACACTTTCATGGTGTGTTTCACAAAAAGCACGGCAATGTTCACCTCATCACAACGTTGGCATGATGAATTCACAAACGATTCCAGCAATTAAAGAATATTTCAAAGATGTTGCAGTGCAAAGGCCATGGGTTTGAGTTACATCAGAACCGTGTGTGTGGGGGGGGGGGGGGGTGCATGCATGCGTGTGTGTGTGTGTGTGTGTTTTTTCTCATGGATATTTTCCTGTTTCTATGTGTATGGGTGCATACACGTATTTAAGGCTGAATTATCCAAGTGTTTGTTTCAGGAGAAAAGCAAGGGAGTGTAGAAATCAATATAAAAGATTCTCTCCTTCACACGTCCTCCCCCTGCCCACCTTCCTGTTTTTATTCCATCTTCTTGTTGACTGTGCAAACACATGAAAACCTACAGTGGATCGAACTCATCTTCACTGAGGGCAGAATTAATGTCTTTTTTACTACGTACTCTATTTGGTTGTGATGATGATCTCACTTGCCCATTCTCACTTAACAGCAAAAAAAAAAAACGATCGCAAAATGTGGACAAACTGACATACGATCACTATGACAATGGATTGCGTTGCCACAGAAGAAATTGAAAAGATCATGCAAGAACAGTGAAGACTACTGACGAAGAGATGGAGTGACGGTCTCACTACATACACTGGGGATGTAGGCTACATCACACGCTGAAGCAGGATGTGGATTAACCAGGAAAAAAGTCAGTGATTGTGATAAATCATGAACTTAAATCAGCAAGTGTCTGTGAATTTCGACACCGAGATGACTCGAATCCTTTCGCAGACCAATCGGAGAACACTACTGTTTATGGCTCTTAGGGGTACAAACTGCAGCGGAAAAGGAAAAAAAAACATATCGGTTCGGTTCCCACCCCTAACCTCACAGACATTTATTAAGTTTGTCCTGAGCACATAGTGCGTTCTTCGAGGAGAGAAGCTGAATCAATGACTAGCTTGATCAAACTTGCATCTCGTCTCTGTCTTTTTCATTGATGTATTTACAAATATGGGTCGAGGTAGGGATTCGCCAAACTCTGCCCGTAAACCTCTTGTGATTGGTGCATGAAACCAGCGATCAACACCAGTCATGCAGGCCCTTCCTGAAGTAATTGCAAGGCTTAACAGGGAAGCACCGGGCCACGTCTCTGCCAGACTGAGTGACAAAAAGGCTCTCCGACGAATCGCGTGTCCACACGCAGCAAGTAAAAGACGGAGGTGAGAAAGAGAAAGAGTAAACAACGATGTCTTTGATTCAGCTTCCTCCCCTCTCTCCCTCCCCATCCTCCTTCCCTTTTCGTAACCGACTTAAAGAACATAACTATTGTCTTCAAAGTCATGAGGCGAGAGAGGAGGACAGCTTTTCTGAATGACACACTGCTTTTAATCACTGTCATTGTCCAGTATTTCATAAACAGTAATGTCCTCCAGCTTTCGGCGGTTCTTCATGGAGCGTGCTCTCTTCAAGCTATTGCCACACGTCACAATGTCGCTGTAAGACAGACGACGTGAACACTGAAATAACCTAGGTTTACACTCTGGTCTCGTTATCTCCGAAAAAAAAAAAACCCAACATACATCTCCATGAAAAAAAAACACACACACGCAAGCTGACAAGCGCAGGAAAGGGGGGAGGACTATCTGTCTCGCAGACAAAGTTAATAACTGGGGGATTTCTAACTACCATTGTGCCGTCGGATTTTTGCTGTAAATTTGCAGGGAATGGATCAGAGAGAGAGAGAAGACAGACAGACAGAGACAAAGTCAGACAGACAGAGAGAGAGAAGAGGATTTGAAGCCTCTATAGCCTCCCCTCCTATCCTCGCATCCCTCTATTTTTTCTTTGCCCTCCAAAACACACACACCCACACACACACACACACACACACACACACGCGCGCGCGCGCGCGCGCGCGCACATGCACACGCACACTCTCTCCTTTCCTTGGCCATTTCAAAGAAAGGAGCGCCCATTACAACGACCGTAAGATCAATGTACAAACGTTTCCAGCAAGGGAAAAAAAAAAAATTCAAGACTTTGCTTGTCAGAAGTTCGCCAGTTCGAGTTTCCATCAGAGCTCTGTGTGTCTGGGGGGGGGGGGGGGGGGTGGTGGGGGCGTGGTGTGTGAGCGCGTGCGTGCGTTTGTGTGAGTGTGTATGTGAGTGTCAGTGTGTGTGTGTATGTATGTGTGTATGCATGTGTGAGTCTGGTGTGTGTGCGCGCGCGCGAGCGTGTGCGTCTGTGTCTGTGTGTGTGTGTTCTCAAAGATGTTTTCCTGTTTCTATATGTACGGGTGGATACACATGTATATGTACCTGATGTTGAGTGTATCTCAGAGTGTGTGTATGAATGAAAGAAGAGAGTGAAGAAACCACATCCAAAAGATCCTTCCCGCACCCTTCCCCTCTCCCTCTCCTCTGCAAACCTCCCTGTTTTTATTCCATCTTGTTTGTTGACTGTGTAAACACAAGAAACGCTACAACGGATCGATATCATCTGCACAGAGGACAGAATTTACGTCTTTTTCTGTGAACTCTGTTCTTAGTGCGAATGTTCTCCATTACTCACCCTCATTTACAAGTAAAAAAAAAAAAAAAGAAAAAAAAAAAGAAATAGCAAATGAGCTAAATCTGCCATGTAATCACTGTTTTTTCATGGATTGGTGGCCACAGGAGAAATGGAAAAGATCATACAAGAACAACAAAGATGGATTACAGATCGGAAAAAGATGGCGTGGTGCTCGCATCACGTGCGCTTAGGAAGTACATCAGTGCTGACCTTTGAAATGATTCATAGGAAATGCAAGCAAGAATATGGTACTAAGGAGAAAAATGAAAACGATGAGTAAATGTGTGAAACCAGCGGACGACACCAATTATTATTATGTAGGCCTCTGCTAAACTGATTGCAAGGCTCAACAGGGAAACGTCAGGCAAAGTGTCTACCAATGAGGAAAAAGTTTGTCCTACGAATCGTTTGTCCAGATGCATGCAGCCGACTAAGGGGAGAAAGAAAGAGAAAGTTCAAACAAGTAGCTCATTCACTCGGCTTCACCCTCGCCCAACCCTTTCCACCTTACCTTTATTTATAACCCACTTCAAAGACCTTAATTGTTGTCTTGAAAGACGAGAGGTCAGAGAGAAAAGCTTTCCTGAATGATGCACCACTCATCAAACATTTTCATGTTCCAGTATTCCATAAACGGTAACGTCCCTCTTACACGGAGCTTACCGTCTTAGGGTCGCGCCACACAAAACAATGTCACTGTGAGACAGACATCAGGAATACTGAGAGTTACTGAGGCTTCGTCTTTTCTCTCTATTATCTGCAAACAGCCCTATACGTCTCCATGAAAACATACAATCTGACAACTAGACGAAAGCAGAAGTGACTATTTGTCTCGCAGATAAAGTCAATTACTGGGTGATTTCTTAGTCACTAATGCTAAGCTGTCGGAGTTTTTCTGTAACTTTTCTTTGAATGGATCAGTGAGCAAGAGAAGGAGAGAGAGAGAGAGAGGGGGGGGGGGGGAGGAAGGGGAGGAGTTGAAAGCCTTTGTAACCTCCCCTCCTATCCTCGCATCCCCCTTCTCTCCCCCTTCCCTCCCTCTCTCTCTGCCTCCAACACACACACACACGCGCACGCACGCACGCACGCACATGCGCGCGCGCGCATGCACGCACGCACGCACTTTCATGGTCGTTTCACAAAAAGCAGGGTAATGTTCACCTCATCACAACGTTGGCATGATGAATTCACAAACGTTTCCTGCGATGAAGGAACAGTTCAAAGACGCGCTGCAGTGGGAAGGCCGTGGGTTCGAGTTACATCAGAACCGCGTGTGTGTGTGTGTGTGTGTGTGTGTGTGTGTGTGCGCGCGCGCGCGCGTGTGTTGTGCGTGCGTGCGTGGATATATTTTCCTGTTTCTATGTGTATGGGTGCATACACTATTTAAGGCTGAATAATCCGAGTGTTCGTTTCAGGAAAAAAGCAAGGGAGTATAGAAACTATATAAAAGATTCTCTCCTTCACCCCCGCCCACCTTCCTATTTTTATTTCATCTTCTTTGTTGACTGTGCAAACACATGAAAACCTACAGTGGATCGATCTCATCTTCATTGAGGGCAGAACTTATGTCTTTTTCTACGTACTCTATTTTGTTGTGATGATGTTCTCACTTGCCCATTCTCACTTAACAGCTAAAAACGATCGCAAAACGTGTAACAGCTGACATATGATCACTGTGACAATGGATTGTGTTGCCACAGGAGAAACTGAAAAGATCATGCAAGAACAGTGGAGACTACTGACGAAGAGATGGTGTGATGGTCTCACCACATACACTGGGGATGTACATCACACGCTGAAAGGGGATGTGGACTAACCTCTGAATCCATCGTAAGTCCCTCTCTACACTCCCTCGTGACAATACCGCTGCTCTGCTGGCACAAGTGTTTTCACCCATTCTCTCCGTCAGAACAGTGACTTTCGGCCAGCACTCTTTCTGTTCAACGCCCATTTGTTCCGAACAAACTTCCTCCCCGACTCCCTCCGCCCCCCCCCCCCCCCCCCCCCCCTCCTCTGCGTTAAGATATTGCATTCTTTGAAGTGTGACCTAAGACACATTCATTCACATCTTAGTAATCCTTCCACGCTTCTCCTGGACCGTATTTAGATGCTTTGCATAGTTATATCGTAATGCTCCTGTCAATGCTTGTGTGAGCCTGTGCATATGTGTGTGTGTGCGTGCGTGCGTACGTACGTGCGTGCGCGTGCGTGCATTCGTGTGTGTGCGCGTGTGTGTGTATGTGTGTGTGTGTGTGTGCGTGCGTGCGTGCGTGTGTGTGCGCGAGATAAAAAGGGGGGAAAAAAAGAGCTTCATCGCTTCAAAAGTCACGAAAAATTTATTTGACACCACATTATTATCAGTAAAAGTATAGATTGCAACCCATCGATGAATGTATAGCAAAATGCCATGTATCTGCATTTTATGTTTGTTCCTAAATATGAATATCATTATGTCAATTTGGTAAACCTTGTTACCAGCTGTACTCCTCACTTTATTATTTCGTTTCCAATTTCTTTTCTGTCTGGATAAATCTTTTTTTTTTCGTAAATTGTCCTGTGATGTACATTATCCTGTATGTGATACGCATCTTCAATTTGATCACAATAAAGACATTTTTTTTTATCCTCTCTCATCATGTTTTGTTTTATTACTTTCTCAATTGCTAGGTCATGAGTAAGTGCTGAATTTACTATATGTATTATTTCGGTACTTTCTCGGTTTGTTCCTTCAAAGGATTGGTCGTAACCTGCATTCTCCCATAACAAAATCATAAAAATTACCTTGAAAAATTCCTGTTTCAGATAATCCCGAAAACGACTCAAATAAATTTCTGAACATCTCATGTCTCACGTGACGCAGCTGTTTTTCTTTCAAGGTATTCTGATTTCCCAAACATGTTTTAAAGCTACTGCTCACACGCGAGTCATGTAAGCATCAGCTCTCTTGTTTGACAAGTTCTGTACCTGCATCACGATGCCAACGTTTTAATAGTGAGTCGGTCAAATAAAGTCCAAAGAGGCACCGCTAAGAACCCAACAAAAATGACCTCTCTTACCCTGATCCCACGTTCCTTCGGGTCCTCGTATCTGAACTGTAGCTAGCACAGCTTAATGCAACACATACGAATGGTGTTGCCAAGTAAAGTTTGCCATTTTCTTTTAGAAGTAAAGTCATTGCTGTGAACCATGGGGGCTGGACTGATTGACAGACGACCCACTGTGGCTGCCCTGCCCTCAGTAAAACGCACAAGACTTAAGGAAAGTCAATATCGAACAGTCTGAGAGAGTGGCAGTGTGCGCTGCTGAACAGTGTTCCTAACAGGTCAAAGGGGGCGAAGCTCCTGTCGGTCGGTGAAGTTGCACGGCTCTCTGGCGATGGTAAACATCGGAAAGCATGAACAGAAACCTGCCCTACTCTTTTTTTTTTTTTTTTTAAAGAAAGGAGAAGGGGAGGGGGGGGGATAATCCCTCGCCACAGTCACTCACTTACACGTCAGTCTGAAAGGATCGGGAGTCAATCCCGCATCCACCATCACAAACCTCCTGCTATGGATGGCGGCAGTGCGGGGCTTCTGCTGCGGTCGACGGAAATGTGGAAGGGAGTCTTTGAACTTAAAAGGATTCCACCGCAGTCAACAGGGGTTGAAAGAGCACCATGGCGCTACAGTTTGTGGGTAGGAATGGGTACTTTTGGGGGAAGGGGAGAAGGGGGGGGGGGGGGGGGGGGGGCAGGGGGGTGCAGGGAGGTAGTTGTATGTAAGTGAGGTTTCCGTGTCAGAGGCTGAAATTCTATGGTACAGATTGAATAGAAAAAAAAAAACAGATGGGTACCTCAGACCCTTAGGTCCTTCCAAGCAATGAATGATACGCAATAAACGTCACAAGTATGTGTTCTGTTCAGGACGGCGTAGTGTGTCACAATTCATAGTGATATCCTGCATTAGTCAATAAAAGACTGTGAAATAGAACTGTATGAAAGTAAGTGCGCACGTACGTAAAAGTTTCCATAGTCTACTGGTCATGGCGGCAGTGAACTGCCATGTCTAGAGCACAACGTCATGGAACACGGAGCCCACCCCACTCTTTCTGTCGCCTGTAACCTTCCCTGAACTGAACCAGGTCTCCGTGTTGTGCTGGATGGACACGGAGTGTATTCAGGGTTAGAGAAACCCGGCCTCACGTGGGGTTCAATTCACGACCTTCAGTCAGGCAGTAAACCCTATAACCATGTGACTGCGGGCGCCTTCCCTGTGCTGGTATATACAGACGGTCAATCGGCTTCATGGGTCTCAACAGCGTCCTTCATGACTCAAAGGACAGCAAAACAGAATAAGATGACTCAGCAGCATGCCGCCTGTATGCACATAAAAAGATTTCGAAAACAAAACACGCATAATTGCAAACACGCACGCGTGCGCGCGCGCACACACACACACACGCACACACCACACACACACACACACACACGCGCGCGCGCGCGCGCGCGCGCGAGTATACAGAACAGAACAATTGGATAGTACATTCGTAACGCTGAAGCCATCAGGTTTGAATTTGACTGAAGAAGGATTACTGGAACTTTGAGAATCTGCTAATGTTGGGTGGGCACCAATGACACGAACATGACTGCGGACTGTATCCAGCATTGCTGAAATGGATGCCAGAGGTTGTGTATCCCTGGAGCTTCACCGCCTGCAGATGCTCACTGAATCGCTCGTCCAGGGTTCTCTACTTCTCCCAGACCGCCAGTGTGCTGCACAGGGTGCAGGACATCACCCTACACCAGATCGGTGGACTGGCAGCTGATCTGATGGACCAACTCCCGCCAGCTGGGCCATGGGTCATGGTAGTGGGGTTGGACAAAGTCCTTTCTTCCAACCTTTCTGGCACTGTAGGTGGCCTGGGGGTTCTGAGAGCAATTTCATGAGGCGAGAGTGCTCGATGACCCAGGCGGTCTCTCCCCAGTTCTTCTCCTTGCAGAAGGCGAGGAGAGGAGGCTGGCCGAACGATGGCGAGAGACTAGGATCCTCTCGCCCAGCACGATGGTTTTGACCATCACGTCGTGAGGATGGTATGTAAGGGTAAGGACTGTTCTCTCTGATGATTGGCTGACTGGACTGACGGCTTCAGTGCTTCTGTCCCTGTGATTGTGACAGCTTGACTTCTTAAGAGTCCGTGATAATGTTGTCGGGTTGTCCACCAGCCTGGACACATGTGGACATCCGCTGGGTGGCTGCTGCAAGTCGTGTCACTAAAGGTCGTCACGGTTTGAGAAACTGGCAATATGGAACGCTGTTTTTCGAGGATATAGATATGGAATAATGTTTTTTTTTTTCGAGGATATGGATATTGCATAATGTTTTTTTTTCGAAAATATGGATATGGAATACTTTTTTTTCGGAGATATGGACACGGAACACTGTTTTTTCGAGGATAAGAATATAGAATACTGTTCTTCGAGGATATGGATATGGAATATTGTTTTTTTCGAGGAAGGGAGAGCATGGCTGGGTGTGGGAGATACGAGTTCGTTATTGACAATTCTGTGGCCGACTGGAGTAGCGTCGGAGGACAGTGCAGTTTCTCTCACAATGTCCCGATTTGTGACGGAAAGAAGGTAAACCATAGAAATGCTTGAGTGACGACATTTTATCAGATTGGTTTTGAAATCCCCAGGGAGGCGGGGAAAAGAAAGAAAGGTCCATCCTCTTTGAGGATACGGGTCAAGGGTGGAATAGAGTGATGAACGCGCAATGTGTTGTGTTGTGTTGTGTGTTGTGTTGTGTGTGTGCGCGCGCGCGCACGTGCCTGTGCGTGTGCAATTCTTACGGAGTAGCCTATGCAATACGGTTTCTTTGCTCCCCGCTGTCTGCTTCTACCGCCATTTCCTCCCATCTCCCTTACCTCCACCCTCTCTCCGCCTACCTCTGAACCTCTGTCGGTGGTGACCAGCTCTGACCCAATGCCGTGGTCATCCCACACCGCCCCTTCATGTTGTCTGAGCTAACACGTTCTGTATGTACAATGCACAGGCTGTGAACAAGGGGTCCAATGTCTGGATTTCTATGGATCAGAAAGTGTGTGTGTGTG